>JAUMHB010066413.1:3285-13834 GCA_032359685.1 Pittosporum tobira | reverse complement strand
AAAAAGAGTTTTAGAAGTGCTACTTACTACCATAATTGTTCATATAAATTTGGACTAGTGTTATCTGGGTTTCGTGTTGGCTGAAATGTAGACATTTATGGATTTGATATTGAAGTAGCTACTGAAGTGCATGGACTCACAATTTGAAAAAATAGGTCGATTTTTTTTTATTATTGAAAAAAAAAAAAATTTAAGCAATTTCCTATCCAAATTGGTTTTCGGGATGCAGTACAATCTATAGGGAGCAAATATACACCAACTAGTAGCTGCAAAATTTCTCGCTTCACTTTTTTATTTGCCATCAACATAAATCTCTCCTTCTGGCCTTTAAAAAAAATATAGCCATATTTCACCATTTGTATCACAGCATAAAAGTTCGCTAAATTGAGTTTTAAAAGTTGAAATTTTGTTTAATTGTTATCACCACATGTAGTTTAAAGTAAAGTATTGTTTGATAACAATTGTAGCGATTACAACTAAAATAATGTAAATGACTAAAAAAATTAATTTATATACATAAAGTGTTTGACATGTATATGCTATATATTATTATTATTTTTAAATGAAGTTAAAAAAAAAATCATAAATAATTACGTAAACACAAAAATATAATCTTAATCATGATTATATATTTTTAAATTCACGATAAGATAGGTTATAGAATTAAGAAATAGAATAATCGTACTTCGAAGAATTAAGGGATGAACAACAAGAGTGGTGGATCTCCCCCTCCTCCCACACACACCCCCTTTGAGTAGATCAATTATATTGGCCTGACTATAATCAGAGCCATGAATACTATTTATATGTACGTAAGAATTTGTTGTGCACTTAAGAATTGACCGTACACGCAATAAAATTCTGATCTTTAATTTTGTGCAGTCCACATTTATCATTGGCTATGTGTCTATAATAGTAACTACATCTCTGACCCATAGACTATTGGATGAAAGGCATAAAATCTTTACTTCCTGAGTGGAATAAAGTATAATATTTTAAATTTAAGTCGTCCAATCGTATTAACAGATAATTTATAAATTTAATAGCTCAAAAGATCCGTATCAACATAATTTATGAATCTTTTCCACACGCATGCGCACACACATACAGAGAAAGAGAGAGAACCACACAAAACGAACGCAATGTGAAATTGATGAACGCAAATGGTGAATAATATTTATAAAAAAAAAAAAAAATTGACGATCAAACGTTGCACTTGGAAATCATCCTAACACATTGTTTGTAAGTTTTTAAAACTAAGGAAATGATAGGAAACCTAAGAAAATTTTTAATTTTTTCTGAAAAATCCTATGTGAGATTTTTAACTTGGAAAAACTATAGAAAGCTTAAGAAAATTTTAGCTTATTTTCTTTAGAAATTTTTCTTGCCAAATTGGTCAGATTTGTAAAGAAATGAAAATGGGTTTATTGTAACTTTCCTTTATTTTTTGTCCTTATTAATAAATTATTAAATATTTTAACAATTACATACCTTACAACTTAATTAAAATTTTCATCTTCTTTCTTACAAGTTGGTTCTTTATCTCTTCATCTATTTTATTGTGTATTTTAAATTATGATACAATAAAAACATCTTCTTCTTCAAAATAAATAAATAAATAATAGAGCCAAACTACAAAGTAAATCTATTAAATGGGTTTTAATTTTTTTTTCAATTTATACCAGGGTGAATGTCAAAATTCAAGAAAATCAAATAATTTCTATATATAACTAAAACCTTTATTTGAGTTTATATATATATTATACTTTTGAATTAAAAACTTTTTAAATCATATCTATAAACACAATAACTAAATTAAAAATAATCATAATGCATTAAATAATTTTTATAACATAAAATTTATATTATTATTTCTTTTATTTTTATTCTTGATAATATGTTCATGTAAAACCAATACCTATAGTAATATCTCTTGATATAAATTTGACTTACAAAAGATGGGATAATATGAAATTCAATTTGACATAATAAATAAAATATTTGAATAATTATTTTTTTATAACTGATATCAATTTTTATTTTTAAAAAAATATACAAGAGTATAATAATAACAATATAATTTAATACATTTTATTTTATTTTCTTTATCAACTCACAAACATAAAATAAAATAATTACTATATTTTTCACAAACAAAACTAAAAAATATCTCTTTCCTATTATTTCCTTTCTTAAAATTTCTTAAAATTAAAATCTTAAAAATTCTTTATCCAAAAAACTCACAAACATAATATAAATGCTATCATCTTAAATTTGCACATTATTCACAATTTGAACAAGTCCACGACAGTGGCCCATATTACATGTATTGATTCAGAGATCGGGTCACAGTTAAGTAACCAGTACATCATAGAGATCACTAATTTACTCTGTTCTGTTTCTTCTGCCTGAAAATGGCATACTTAATTACAAACAGTAAATTGTAACTGATATATTACAGATTTACAATTAAGATCGGAAGAATACAACAGTATCTTCGATAAGGCCAGATAAGTTGGGATATCTTGGCCAAGAAATATGCACTCCTTAACCCGAGGAGCTTGCAGAACTGCGGTAGATTTCATCAACATGGACAGCAGGTACATATACCGCATGTTGCAGTGAGCTGTGGGTCCGGCCATAGAAAGCATAAACAAACAGTCCTACCACGAGCCATACTGATACACGGATCCAGGTGTTGGCGCTGTGGGTTCAGAAAAATTATCACGTGAGAAATACATACTAAGAAATATTAATAAATTACTGTTATTGTTGAATAGGCCATGTAAATGTACTCCGTTCATCCCAACAAGGTCGACATGGGACATGGGACATGGTTCAAAAAGTAAGAACTGACCACTTTGTTTCTTTTGCATTTCGCATATGTAATGAAATGTACACAAGTTCAATTTATTTGGTCCATTTGTTTTGAAATTGGATTTGTCTTGTAAAAGTGAAACAATTTTGGAAAAATCCACAAGAGGAAGCATTACCTAAATTTGAGGCAGAGAGGCATCAATTTTCAAAATAATGCAAAAGTGAGCCTTTTGAAATCAGATGGATCGAAAACTTCTACTTTTGTGCAGTTCTTTAATCTCTTAAACTCACGAAAAAGTAGGCTAAAAAGGTGGTCTCAATAATAGAAACTCAAGGACAGGTTCAACCAAGTGTTGACTATGGAATTGGGTTTGAAAGACTTCAGGAATGTGTAAAAAAGACGACTGAGACGGCAAGCTATATTCTAGAAAACGGGTTCTCCCATTATAAGACTAAAACATATATGTGGATAAGTGGATAACGTACAAAGTATTTTATTTTTTTTAAAATAATAGCGACTAATTTACGAAGTTTAGCACTAGATAAATCGAAATACACTCACCCAAGATTGATCAGCAAGTAGAGATTGATAAGAATGCAGGCAATAGGCAGGAGGGGAACAAATGGACAAATGAACCCTGCAAGATAAAAAGAATATCTATATATTTATGCACTTCCCAAACAAATGCTCAAATTTATATGCCAATTTTAATATGCTTAGTCAAACTCAAAAGAATAATTTAGTTGTAAGATCTGGACAGATGGAGACAATGAATCATATTGTTCATAGTGGTACCCAAATGAGGGTACGAAATGCCACCTATCCAGCTTGTAATACTGATAAATGGGCCAATTATTTGTCAAGCTCATCAATATATAAACTCGTATTTATAGGTAGAAATTAGAAGGAAGTTTACCTCCTGTGTGTCCAAAGTTGTGTCTTGCATCATCTTGGTCTATACTGGTAAGCACTGCCAGACCACTTAAAAGAATAATGCCACCACTTCCACATAGAGTCAAACGCAAATAACTGACAAAAAAAATGAAGAAATCAGGAAAATGTTTTCCAGAACCTATACACACACATATATACTTGACTAAAACATTGGACAAAACCCACCTAGGAAGGCCTAAACTTGAAGCAGCCGATGTGAGGACAAATGCTCCAACACATGTAAGCATTATGGTCCAGCCAGCAATTTTTCGCCTTTTCTCTTCATTTAAGATGACTGCAACAATCCAAAACACAAATAAATAAAGTTACTAAACAAATTTTGCAAATCTCATAAAACAGAGGATGGTACAACCTTAAATAATTCACTCATTTCAACATTTAATTCACACCCATATAACATGAAGCCTAGTCAAGTAAAAAGTAAAAGATCCTCTAATTACCTTGAGCTTCTTCTTTCTCTATAAGAGGATTTTCTACTACTTTGACTGCTGTGCTAATTATAAGTGGAGTATCTTCGCCAAATATCCCAACATGATCTTTAATGTTCTCCACATCAATATCCCGTGTACCACTACCATACCGCAAGGACACCGAATCTATGGCCGCCTGAAGTGAAGATGGAAGTGGGACCTCATTTGGCGGGACATATCTGAGTATAAGTACAGAAATCGCTACCACCGTGAAAGCAAGAAGTGTACCAACACTGACCTGCTCAAAAAATAAAAATAAAAAGGCAAACTTGTAGATCCTAGTAAAATTGACTCATATACAGAACTAAACTAATTGATTGAGATATAAATGTCTATATTTAAAGATCAATTAATTGGTATAAAACATCCAAACAATTGGCAGTATTGTTCCTTCAACATCTGTTTCCTACTCAGGCTAGTAAAGCTAAGAGGTAATCCGTCCATACGAGTTACACAATAAACTGTGCATTTATTAATTGAATAATAAATAATAAACGTGTGCAGAACAAATACATACCATCCCTGCCAGTTGTTCAACATCCATGAAGAATGCCAGGGCGGCAGCGATTACGCCAGTCACTACAGTGCTCTTTACCGGAACTTGAGTGCGCTCATTAACTTCAGAAAAGAATGACGGCAGTAATCCGTCTCTGGACATTGCCATCAGGATTCGTGGCTGAAAAACACATAAAGATCAAGGATTTCCAGGCCTTATTAATTTCATACTTTGACCAAGTCAAAAGCAACCCAAGTATCAAATAATTCACGATATCTCTAACAGCAAAAGAAATAGCCGACAAAGAATTAAGACTGACTAGCAAATGAGATACATCAGACTAGAGTTTAATTCGAGAAGAAGAGCCAAGCTTAACCAGAGAAATATATCCAACATGATCTCTCATGAGCATTTGTTTTAGTCTTTTAGAATCCACCACCAATGCTTTTCAGGAGTCCAAAGGAGGATAAGATTACTTAACAGAAATAAGCACAGAACAATTTATTTGTTTTTCTTAAATACGCATATGTTACACAAAAGTTATATAAAACATTAACATATTACTACCTCCATCCTCCAGATAGTCTTTTTCTGCATTTTCAGCATAGATTTTAAACTGTGCAGAAAATATATTTATTAATTATGCTTACTTAACTATATATTTATATTCCCGTATTTTATTTTCAAATTTCAATTGTATTAGATATATATTGACAATGTAACCGTATTAATTGTTTTTCCAGCACAACTTAAAACCCATGCCACAAAAACCTTGAACTTGCCGTTTTTCTTTGCACAAAGGTCCACATAATAAATAAAATAAAATACCGCTGAATATACATTAATACGATTAATTCCTCGACTTGTTGGTCCTCTTTAAACAGGATTTCACCATAACAAGATCAAATTTCACATCATTATTCACTCCATAATATAATTGAGCATTGAAGTAAAGAGGAGGAAACATGAAAACAGAAAATACCAAGATCTTCAGTCTCTTAATAAAGGCTTTCTGGTGGAGATACATAATTACCATAAAATACAATATTTGGACTTATTCACCCAGTCTCTTACCCACCTGAGGCAGAAGTGATCCCATCAATGTTGAGCAGAGTGCAGTAAAAGCTCCCATAGTTATTATATACCTCCAAAATAAGAGGACAAATGGATTTAAAACGAAAATAGGACATGGATGAGGAGTTAAGCCAATTTCCCCAATACTTTTTAAAGAAAAATATGAAATACTGAACATAAAGTTAAAGTAAAATAGTTTGCTTACGATGCCCACTGAATCCCATGACTAGAAAAGGCCGAGGAGATAGGAGTATCAGGATCCATCGCGTAGTAGGGCACCAGACCAACAATGACTGCAGAGACCAACATATATAACATACAGCAAATAGACAATGCTGCCCCAATACCTAAAGGTAAATCTCTTTGAGGATTCTTCACCTGTAGGGATCATGAAAAAAAAAAAAAAAAAATACTTCACTGTTCAAGAATCGCTCAAGAAATACTCCTCTGTTCCACAAAAAGAGTCCCGCATTCTTTTATTCCTAATCGATCTGTGAAATCCTACCATTTAAATTGTGATGTACTGATATAAATTTATTAAATTCTCAAAAGAAAAAACTTTGTAATTGGTAATAAACTAATACAGTTGACACAGTTTACAATATTAACTATTTCACTAAATCAAAGACATTCACATTAGTTTTTAATTTTAGGATTTCACAAATTGACAAGGAAAAAATTCAAGTAGGACTTTTTTTGGGTATCAGAAGAAATAACAATCTACATTATCGAAACAAATATAATGGGGATTGACATACCTCCTCTGCTGTACTGGCAACTGAATCAAAACCAATGTAAGCAAAGAAAACAGTCGAAGCCCCAGCAAGCATACCGTCAACCCCAAACGGGAAGTACCTATTAATCAAAACGGTAAACATGAAATAATCTGAAGGCCAGAGCTAATTATTACCATATGAGGCGAAATATTCAACAAAAAAAAGAGGAGTACCCAACAGGAAGTTCATAACCAGCCCATCCAGTCTTGAAGCCCAGATATCCACCAGCTATAATGACAAAAATCATGGCACATATATTTGCTATAGTGACAATCGATTGTACCAGTGTACTCTGCAAAATTAAGGAGTCCAAATATAATGAGGTAAATTCAAAAAGTTCAGAAGGGTAAAAGGGATCATAAACAAATTTCAAATGGAGAGCTAGAATATGTCAGACCTCCTTGATTCCAACGCACAGAAGCCCAGTGACAACAAAAACTAGAATTGCTGCGCATGGGTCCACCACAAGATTAAGCCATGGAATATAGTGGCGAGCTAGAATAAATGGCAGGCTATCTGCACCTCCAAAAAGCAAGGCCTAAAGACAGAGAATAGATAAACGATCATTAAATGAAGCAAAGATCCTATATCATCAAACATACATGATACATGCAAAGTGGAAGAGAGTCACTTAAACTTCATATTCTATGAAGTGCTAAATAATCAATACAAAGCAACGTGGCACTAACATAAAGGAGACAAACAATAACACCTATTAACTCTCATTCTCCAGTAAGTAAAGAAATAAACATCTCCTAGGAAAAAAAGAAAAAGCCTGTACCAAGTTTGGGGATATTCCACGAGCAACTGCAGAACCACCAATTGTATATTCCAATATCAGAGCCCATCCAATTATCCAAGCAAGACTGCCAGTAGGAAGAAAAGGTAAAATGACCAACTAAAAGAAAACTAAAAAAGATAGAAAAAGCGCTGATTTGATTCTAATCTCTTCTCTGTTGTATACATACACGACAATCGCTCTCTTGCATTTTCTCTAAGATGGGCATAATCTAGAAAAACTGGGTTTCATAATGTCTTACAGAGAAAAAAAAGTGAGAACTTACCTAAGCCAAGAACTATCTCATGAGCACCCAAAAAAATAAAATTTAAATTAAAATAAGGAGATGAAAAGAAAGCTGTTACTAGAAATGACTATGAGATTACCCTTCCCCAACACATATATAAGAATAGTGGTAGGCACTCCCAGCTGATGGACATCGACTTGCGAGCTCAGCATAGCAGAAAGCAGAAAGAGCAGCTGCTATTCCAGCTATTAGGAAGGACACAGCAAGGGCCGGACCAGCATGTTCTCTGGCAACCGTGCCAACTAGAATATAAACCCCAGCTCCAATCGTTGAACCAACACCTAAAAAATTCAAGGATAAACTAAACGTGGAAAGATATAAAAACAAGTGCACTGGTGCTACTAGTATAGGTCGAAAAAAGTAAACCACCACCAAAATCTTACAAAGTGAACCATATATAATTAGAGTCATCTGGAACATTTTTAAGACCAGAGGTCTAACAAAACAACAGCAAAAACTTAAAACACAATTACAAACAACCAAAGCTGAAATAAATTATTGAGGAAATTTTATAATTGAATTTATGATACGAAAAGAACATTCATTCTGCTAACAGAAAGCACTCAAATTTATCCAAAAACAGAAGTTTCAAATTTATCCAAAAACAGAACAGCGGATCTGTTTTTGGATAAATTTGAGTGCTTATATATATATATGAAAAAAACAAAAAACAACCAGATAAACAAAAAAGGAAAGAATAAAACAGCAACAAAAACTTAAACATCATTAAAAACAACCAAAAATACAAGGAATTGTTATTTTTAGAAATTAAATTTATAAGAAGAAAGAAACATATTCTGCTAACTAACCCATGAACATAAAGCCCTAAAATTTGTTTATCCAATACAAGCAGCAAGAAAAACTCCAGATACAAAGAGGGAAAGAATTAAAATTTACCAATGGCAATAAGGTGAAAAACAGATAACTCCTTGGCTAATTGATGATGACCGTTAGAAGATGACTTAGAATGTATAGAATCAACCTGTTTTCTCCTAATCAAACTTCCAAAACCAAACACACCCTTTGCTCCTTTGCCACCATCCTTTTGTCGATCAGGAAGAAAACCCATAAGCAATAAATACTTTACACAGAATTTAACAGGTGGATATGCAGAAAATTTGGTTTTTATTTAAATTTGCTACCTAAAGACAGAATCTTTATGTGGTGCTATGGATACGAAGTTGGGTGGCTATTCTATTATTAGTAAATTGCGTAACCCCAAAGGCCAAGATAGATTCCTACTGATTCACTGATGCCTGTGGCCTTTGGGGAGGGAGACGAAAGCGGGCAGATTCAAGCAGTAGACCCAGAAGGAAAAGCTTATAAAATCTACGGAAGAAGTTCGTCATCAATTATGTCTATTGTCCATTATATAACCGGCTCAATACATTTGTCATAATTTAAAAATACATATAAAAAAAAATTCAAAAAAAAATTATTATTCAATAATATAAAAATTAAGAAAAAAAACTTGTTATATACTATATAATAGAAAAATAAATATATTTTATATTTTTAATATGTTGTTATCTTAATAAAAAATAATTGATTAAATATAAATAATATTGAAAAAATATAAAATTTCTTCTTATTCATTGATATAAAAATTAATAAAATTATATATATATACAATAGAAGGAAAAATAGAAAAAGTATATGTTTTTTTATTTTTAATATGTTGTTATCTTAATAAAAATAATTAATTAAATATCAATAATATTAGAAAAATATAATTTTAAAAAAATCAATATTTTATTATTTTATAACGTTGAATTTTTATGCACACTAAGCAAATGGTTGATCATAACGTAGCACTCCAATTGATAGGTGGAAGAACTTTAACATAATCTATTAATAATGACTGTTGACACATTTCTAATTAAAATTTGAAAGTATAATAATATTTAAATTTTTTTTTTTTTTGAACGTGGATGACAAGAAAGCTTAGAGGGTCTCAATCTTAAAATATTATATAAGAACCTCGTTGATAATTATTTATTTTTTTAAATTTCTTTAAAATGTTTTTGATACATAAAAAATATATTAACAAATAATTATGATAAATTTTTAAAAATATTTTTGAGTAACAAATATTTTTTATTAACTGCATTTTTTATGACATATTAAACACTAAAAAATTTGAAATCTATATTTTTAAAAATATTTTTATATTAATTGTATTTTTTACGACATATAAAACACTAAAAAAAAATTGAAATATATATTTATAAAAAAATTTCCTAGCAAACTAAGACTAAGATTGAGTAAGAGAAAAGTAACATTATGGAACTATTCTTTAGGTATGACGGTAATCGCGTCATCAAAAATAACCAAATTAATGGTTTTGATTCTACGCCATTATACATTTTATGCAATTTCACATAATATTTTAAATATACTTAATTTCTCATAACATAATAGTTAGTTTTTAACGTTGAGTGCTATTATTAATTCATAAATAAAAAAGTTTGATTTCTTTTTATTATTTAATAAGTATATGTAGTTTTTATTGAATTTTTAATATTTAGTTTTTTTATTAATATTTAACAATAAAATTATTTTAATTATTTTAATTTTTGTAAATATAATTTCTATATCATAAATTATTTATAACAAATTTACAATATTTGAATTATTATAAATAATTATATTAAAATTAAATTAAATATTCTCTCTGTTCAAAATAAATGCAATACTTTTTTTTAGCCGTCCCCCAATAGTTGCAGCATTTCCCTTTTTAGTAAATTTAAGATTTTAAAATACATATTTTACTCTTATTTTATAAAGTATAACTCATTATTTTATTTATTATTCTAATATTATAAAATATTATTTTAATTATTATTTTATTATATAAAATTATAATATTAATATTA
>JAUMHB010066402.1:0-13836 GCA_032359685.1 Pittosporum tobira | reverse complement strand
ATCTTCGTAAGGATTTTTGGTGGCCGAATATGAAGAGCGAGATAGCCGAATGGGTGAGTCATTGTTTGACTTGCCAGCATGTTAAAGTAGAACACCAAAAGCTAAGTGGATTACTGCAACCATTGGAGATTCCTAAATGGAAGTGGGAAAACATTAGTATGGACTCCGTCACGGGATTACCCCCGACCTTGAGAGGTATGAATGCGATTTGGGTCATCGTTGACTGATTGACCAAATCAGCGCACTTTGTACCAATTAAGAAAACATACAAGATGGAGCAATTGGTGAAATTATATGTTAAAGAGATAGTAAATAGACACGGCGTACCAATTTCAATCGTATCTGATCGAGACACCAGGTTGACGTCACAATTTTGGAATAGTTTCCAGGAGTATTTGGGAACGCGGCTCAATATGAGTACGACATACCACATTCAACAATATATATCATTTCTCCCCCTGAGATATAGTATATTAAATCGAGAAGATTTCTTATCATCTCTCCCCTTTTGTCATTACCGAAAATAAGGGGTGGCGGTCTATTATCAATTCACGATACAAGTGTATAAGAGCAACCACCCATGCTACGAGTGGGATCGGGACCAATAAGGTCCATATGTAACAATTCAATAGGTCTCAAAGTAAAGATCACAAATTTCACTTTATGAAAGGTTCACGTTTGCTTACTAAGCTCACATGCTTCACATAAATGGTCCTTGTGGTACTTCTATTTGGGAAGTCCACGAACATGATCACGAGATGTAATATCATTAATTAAACACATGTTCATATGACCTAATCTACGATGCCACAACCATGGATCATCAGTATTAGATATCAATCATACATTGTATATCAAAAAACATGTATCCAAACAACATGTATACACATTATTATCTCTAGTACCTTTTAAAGGAAGATTATTTATCAACAACTGAACAATTAATAGAGTCGAAGATTGTCTTTAACTCGCTATCACATAATTGACTTTTCCAAAATTAGATTGTGATTGAGTCCTTCAACTAGAATGACGTTTGAGATGGAGAAATTTTTGCCAATGCCAATTATTTTACCTTTTCCACTTTCACCAAATGACACGTCACCTTGATTTGTTTCCTTGATATTTGATAGCATATATTTATCTCCTGTCATGTGCTTGGAGCATCCACTATCAAGGTACCATTTGCTTTTTGTGTTAACTGTGAGACAAACCTGAAAATAAATTTAGAATATTGGTACCCATGTGATTCGGGTCCTTGAGGTTAGATGAATAGCTCATTTTTCAAAAAGAGTTGTTGAGCTTCTCTCTTACAAATATAGGCAATGGATAAGAATAATCAGAGTATAGTTCTCTGGGCCTCACATGAGGTCATGTGTTGTATGAGTATCTCGGTGTGTCATAAAAGGAGTTCCTAGATCTCTATTGAGTCCTTGGATATGCATTGAGGTGAGTTTGAGACTTTTCTCAAAAATGTCTCTATGAGGGACGACTAACATTTCTTTTGGGGGGGTTTGTCATACTTTTGGGAGCCTTAGGTTTGGGAGTTCTTTGCGTTCCTTTTAGATGCGTTCCTTTTGGAACCTATTCCATTTTGGTAGTGTGCCTACCGTTTTTAGCATGACATGTATATATGGTATGACCATTTCTACTGCAATAAGTACATTTATGAAAAGGGGATGCATTGTTCATTGTTTCCTTACTTTTAGTTTGATACAATGATTTATGTGTAGTGGTGCTAGTGGAGTTTCTGGTATATCCTAAGCCTTCTCAATTAAAGGCAAGTCGTTGGACTCCTAACATTACATCTAAGTTTTTTTTTCCACTAGTGAACTTAGTTACTATGGTATTTAATTTATCACTTTCTTGTGTCAGGGTCTTAACATTCTCTCTAAGTGTTTTGTCTACGGAAGACATAGACAAGAAAGATTCTTGTGACATTTTGAGCTCTTCAAGATGATTTTGCAAATTTTTATTTTCTAAAATCAATGTTTCATTTTGTTTATTCAAACCTTCATTTAATAATCTCAATTTAATTTTTTCTTTTTCCAAAACTTTCTTCTGTTCATGAAAATGATTTGATTTATTTTTAAGTTTATCAAATTCTTTTTGTAAAATGTCATTTCTTTCAAAGGGCATGTTGAATTCTTCTTGAAGCTCATCAAATGTGTGAGATTCATTTTCATCTATATCTTCTAAAGAAATATAATTACTTAGTGAAGAAGATTCGACTAGTACCTCATGACTTATAGTCAGGTCGTCCATTTCCACTAGACATAGATTGACGATTTCGGCTTGTTCAATCTCCTTTTCTCCTTCGCTTAGATCCCAGCCGGTTTCGGCTAAAAGTCCAGTTGTTATGTTGGTTGATGGGCAGCGGTAGTGATCAAACTTTTATACTTCTTGTCGTTAGATATCCAAGTTTTTGGGTTGATAGGATATTTGCTTCTTCTTCAGGGCAATCAGTTTAGCCATGACAGTGAAAAATAGGCTGGAAAAAGAAAAAAATCCTTCCCCTTGAGGGGAACTTGATCTGGGTATGTTGGCTAAGGAGCTCCCTTGCCTCTATTTCTTCTAGGGCAGTCTCATTTGAAGTGTCCAGGTTGGTGACATTCATAGCATGTATTTTGATTATCATTGTTGTTGTGGTTTGCTCCATGATTGCCATTGTTGTTGTTGAACTTGGATTCGCTTCCATTTGGCTTATAAAATTTACTCCTTGGAGTATTTGATTGCACATTATGACAGCTTGATTGAGCTTCCCTATGGTTTCCATTTGTTTTGAAAAATTTCTTACCGAAGCGTTTGGATTGGTAGTCTAGCATCTTTCGTAGATGTCTAGCAAGAAGAGCAACTTTTTGTTCGGTCATGTTGTCTAACTCCTCGTCAGAGTTCTCATCATCATTATCAAGATTATTTGATTGAGTTTTGAGTGCTATGCTTCTTCTTTTGTGTTTGTTTCGGTCTCATCAATGACATCTTCTTCATGGGAATGTAGAGAATCGATAAGTGATTTGGTTGAAAGTTCTCCAATATTTTGAGTGCCTTTGATCATGGTGACTTGCACTTTCCATTCTTTTGGGAGAGCCTTTAGAATCTTCCAATTCTTTTCAACAATGGTATAAGATTTTCCAAGCATGAAAAGTTTATCCACAATGCGATTGAACCTTGTTTCCATGTCAATGATCTTCTCAACTTTAGTCATCTTGAAGCCTTCATACTCTTCAATGAGGTTGTCGATTCAGTTGTCTTTGAGATGATTTGCACCTTCATGCATGATGATGAGCTTGTCCCACATTTCTTTTGCACTTCTACAATCCCTTACTCGATTGTATTCTTTCTTGAACAAAGCATTTGTGAGGATGTATAGAGCTTTTGCATCCATGTGAACTAGCTCTTCTTCTTCATTTGTTAATTCTTCTATCTCCTTGAGAATTATCCTTTTGTGAATCTGTCCTTCCAATAGCCGAAGTTTGTTCCATTGAAATATGGAGGCCGATTTGTAGCCATCCCTTCTCCAACACCGAATATGTTTTGAAATGGCATGGATCACGTTTTCTTATGCCTGCACACACTTGGCAAACAATTAAAAAACCCTGTTTTGATGCCAATTGTTGGTGCAATAATCAATTTAGAAGGGGGTTGAACAGATTGATATGATAAAATTCGATTTTAAAAGTTTATGATTCACAATATGTGAATGTAATGAATCATGATATAAATCAAAAGTAAAGAAAGAGATTACCAAACACAACGCAGCAATTTAACTTGGTTCGGAGCTAATCTCCTACGTCCAGTCCCCAAGCCCCATCTCCAGACTAGAGATTCCTAAGAATCCACTATTCTTAGCTCCTTCTCGATGGAGAAACCTTCAGATTACACTTTAAGCGATCTCATTTTACAATTCTATCTTGGATAAGAGACTCCCTTCTCTTTCCTCAAGAACAAATCGAGATCCTTTATGTGAGAACCAAAATCGGCATAAGCATGTAACTTTGTCAAAAATTGAAGTTGTGAATTTTTATGTAAAAATACATTGTAAACATTATAAATTAAATAATATTATGATAGACAAATTTTTGTGCGGGCAAAAATGTTAAATTCAAAAAATTGTGTGGCAAGCAAATTTACAATGAGCTGGGGGGAAAGCCCTAGCCTAAAAGGGCAAAAAGAATTAAAGTCTGCAGGCCCAAGGTTTTGACCCATGAAAACTAATATAAAAATGGACCTAAACATGTAAACTTGACCCAAGTAAAAATAAAATACAAATGCTAGTGGGCTTGGTCAAAATTGTGGGCCAAAAAGTGGGCTAAGGCATAAAAGGGGTGGGCCAAAGGCCCACCATCCATGGAATTTGGCAGGGCCTCTTTATGGGATGTGTGTGTGTGTGTGTGTGTGTGTGTGTGTGTGTGTGTGTGTGTGTGTGTATATATATATATATATGCTGATGAAAAAAAAAAGTAGCAAAGTTGGTTTTGTCTTGCTAGGTGTCAATCTCTTGTGGTGGCTAAGTGTTGAATGCTTGTGGTGCTTTGGAACAAGAGACAAAAAAATCTATTACTCCTCCTTATTGCTGCCAAGCTGAACAAGGGAGAGAAAGAGAGTCATTTGCTGCAAAGTAAGAAAGGAGAAGAGAGAAATATAGAGAGCTATATAGAGAGAGAAAGTGAAAAACCTACCAAAGCTTTGCCATTTCTTTGTACAACACAAGCTTAAAACCTTCCTTAGTGCCATAACACCTCAAGCAAACCATCAAAACCCACCACAAGTGGGTTATGACATAGGATCCATAGGGAGGTTAGGGTTCAGGTGAAGCAAGCAAGCAAGGGAAGAGGCTCATCATCTTGTGCTTGTTTTGTTGCCTACAAGAAAGGTATAAACCTAACCCTAGCTTGGTTTTTCTTTAAAGAGACCACTTATTTTATGTGGTTATAAGAAATATATGGTTAATATAGGGTGATATTATGATAGCAAAACATGCTTAGTTACGGTTAAAATGGATATATGTATGGCGGAAATTGAGGAAATCATGTTGGTGTTCTTATTGGGATTGATTGTTTGGCTTGTAAATATAAGATGTGTTAGGTCTTATTATCATGCTAGAATGGCTAAATGTTGATTTAAAGATGGTTTTAAGTATTATTTCTGAGGTATAAGTTAGCTTGGCCAAAAAGGGACCATGCATGCACAATTCTCGAGTAGACCAGGAAAACTCAAAAACGTCGACTTCTACGGTAAAATCCATATAAAATATTCTACTCGTGCGTTTTGTACGAAAATTTTTGTAGTGAAAAATAAATTAAAGAAAAAGGTATTTTAAAAATTAATTGAGCAAAAATGATCATTTGGTATTTGTTCTGAATTTTTGAAGAAAATAATAGAAACAAAACCAATTTTCTGGAAAAACCCTAATTTTGGCCTAACTTTGGAAGCCTGTCAAAAATAGCATACACATGAATAAATCATGAAAAAATTTGCATAAAGATTTTGATAATTATGTTTACTTTCCCACAAGAAACTATTAAATTGGATATTTCTACCATTTTATAAAAATGTTCAAAATAAGCTGCTGAAAAACACTGTTAGGGTAATTTTCTGCAGAAAATGCTAAACTTCAAACTATCATAACTTTTTCATACGAAATCGATATTTAGCCATTTTTATATCAAAATGAAGATCTGGAAGTATAGTTTCTGAGTATACAAAAATTACGGTTATAACTATTTTTTAAGAAAAGTTATTAGATGATGTAGGCTACTGGTGCGGTAGATTAGAAACTACATATGGTAAAACTTAACTGTTAAGAAAGGTTTAAGGGTATAGATACCCTAGAATGACATTTTTGAGTTATTGGATGCTAGGGATTAACTTGGGAAAACCGAGGCCAGACTGTTAGTACTCAAGTAGCCGGTCCAAAGGCAAGTACACTTCCGATTTCTATGTTGCATGTTAAATGTTTATAAAAGTGCTTTAAGCACACATTTTCTAAAATGGAGCATTGGCTCGAGTTTTTAATATTATGAAAGCATGAAATTATTTTTAATGAAATAATGAGTATTGCAAATAAAACGGTGGTAAGACCAATAAATTCCCCGGGATCTCATAGGAATGCGTCCTATGGAGCAAGACGAAATTTCCCTACTTTGAGGTGTGCACATTCTCTAACAGTCCCCGTTTGGTCTATACTGCGTGTTAAGACTAAGCAGGGAATGAGACGGTAATGATGGCTACAAAAGATGTTATGCATACTCACTTTTCATAATGCTGTGATACGGTAAATGTTGTTTATGTTCGTAAATGAAGTACTTTACAAACTTTATGATGCTTGCTCTCATTTATTTTAAACTATACTTGCTAGGCCATTGGCTCACTGTTCTACATTTTATGTCCCTTTTCACAGTTAGGAACCCGTGAGGGACCACATCGAGAAATGACGAGCGAACTGCACGTTTAGACGAACAGCGAGAAAGGTAGTGCATTTGGCGTGTTTTTGTCTAACCTGATGGGCAGCCGATTTTTGGATGTAAATTTGTTTACTATTGAAGTATGATTATAACAGTTATATAAATTTATTTTCCACATCGAATGTATGATTGTAATAAGTTATAGGGCAAGCTTGCCGAAGGAGGGCTAATCTAGTAATCTCGATTATCCAAAGGATGAGGTTGACGCACGATTTCCAGTAGTATTAGATATGAGGGGAAATCAGGGTCGTCACAGTTGGTATCAGAGCTATAGTTAGCGCAAAACCCCCAGATTTAGTAGAGTAACTAATTACGATATTAGAAAATAGGAATAAAAATGGACAAGATAAAGCAAGTTTTTTTTTAAATTAAAAAAATAACAAACTTTTTATAGGGATTAAAATAAGTCGAGCCTAATGAAATTTTTTTCAAAATATTGTAGCAATGTGTTTTACGTCTGAACGAGTCGCATTAAGTCTAATTCCCCAACCTGAGTCACCCGAGCTGAATATTTTCTATAGTGACTAGGAATCGGATGATGTTCCCGGAAGAATGATAGATGTAAGATAAGGTAGAGATAGGGCCTTATATTGGGTACCAGAGGGATACAAAAATATTTATATTCTCTCCTAAGAAAGAATATTTCTAAGTCCAGAAGAAGTCGAGGTAGAGGTTAATAAATCTATTTTTCCATCAAAGTGTTTTTGTAAATAATATTTTATTATGGCTAATAAAATGGTTTATAAATATTTTGTAGAAGGCGAGTGGTCTGAGTGGCCGACTTATAATTTCAGAGTGGGAGCTAAGCAATTTTGCTAGTAATTTACCATTGGATATGGAGCAAAGTGATTCAGATCGAGAAATTGAGGAAGAGGAAGAGGAGGAATCGAGGGGAAATTCACCAGCCGACCTCATAATGGCAGGACCTGTGATACGATCGGGTATTAGTACTATAGTGGACCCGCTACTAGTGGAAAAAGCCGAACGACTAGAGGAGACGCTTGAGGAGACCCTAAGGGATCTCTGGAATCGGGAAGCTGGGGAGCAACGGAAGAGGAGAAAGATTGAGGACTTGACTGCAGTGGCTAACGATAGGGAATATGTTTTCCGTCAGATGGCTGACGACTACCACCAGACCATCCGGACCTTGGTCGAGAAGGTAGAAGACATCACACGAATGTCGGTAAGGGGTCCAGCTCATGTCCAGTTTCGTGAAGCAACGACTAGAGCACGGGAGCAATACAAGGAGATCAAGGAATGCGAGGATGGAGTTGTGGAAAGAATTCGTAAGGCTCTCCCATAATGGACTAGTGATGTAATAATGGTAGTTTTAACTGTTGTAGATACTTTGTGTTATGTAATTGGTTATGCATTGTAAAATAAACCTTATGATGTAAGCTTTTAGAGAAGTGTAATATATGTTATGTTTAGTGCTTATGTTAAATATCCGAGCATGTGTTAAATAAATTATGGTATCTTTCAGAATGGTATCTGAAGGACAGGAATCCACCTCGCAATCACAAGGGGAGCAGGTAGCCCAGAATCCAATTATGCAACTAGCCAACGTGATTCAAGATGTGTTGCAGAGCGTTGCTAGACCAACTCAGGAGGAACTAGCACCTCTCCCAACTACTCCCGCTACTCTTTATCGGGAATTTAATAGTTTGAACCCTCCAACCTTTGAAGGGAAATGAGATCCCATGGAAGCCCAAAATTGGATTAAAGAAATTGAGAAGAAATTTGACATCTGCCAGGTCAGTGCAAATTAGAAAACAAATTTTGCAACCCACTTGCTAACTGGGGAAGAAATTTTTTGGTGGGAAACGGCAGAGGCTAAGGAAAGAAAGGAAATACTAGTACAGGAGGAGGAGTCATTGCGGGATGCTCTAGGGGTATGAGGGATTTACGAAGCTTAGAGAATTGCTAAAGCTAAGGTGAATGCCCCAATACCCTGGACCAAGTTCAAAAGGATGTTCTTCGAGAGGTTTATTTCGGCTACAATGACTAACCGGATGGAACTCAAATTTTTAGAATTGCGACAGGGAGATATGATAGTTACCCAGTATGCTACAAAATTTAATGAACTGGAAAGATTTGTTCCACGCTTGGTGGAAAATGAGAAAAGTCGGGCTAAGCTTTTTGAACAGGGCTTAAAGCCTTAGATTCGAACTAGGGTGGCAGTTCTAGACTTGGACAGTTTTGATAAAATGATGGAAAGGGCTACAATTGCGGAAGGAACTGGAGATGCTGCACGGGGTAGTCGGGACTAGAGGAAAGGAAATTTTAAGAAGAAAAGATGGGGAGAAGGAGGATCAAAAAGTGACTCGGCAGTATCTAGTGAAAGTCGTGGGAGTAACTTATCGAGGAAAAAGAGATCGGGGGAAAAAGTAGTGGGGGAAATTCGAGTAACAAGAGAATAGTTGAAGAATGCCCGGAATGTGGAAAGAAACATGGGGGAAGGCTGTATTTGTTGGGTAAAAATGTGTGCTTTCGATGTGGCCAACCGGGGCATATTCAAATAATTGCCCTGGGCAAGATCGGCGAAAATGCTATAATTGTGAGGAGGTAGGGCATATATCTGTAAGATGCCCTAAGAAATAACCGACGATGTCTGGAGGAAGTAGCCGACCCTAAGCACGGTCAGTCTAATCGGGAGCCAGTGTTGCACCCCCACAGCCTGGATCTCGGACGTTCAACATGGCCCTACAAGAGGCAAGGGATGCTGAGGACGTGGTGACAGGTACCTTACTAGTGAACTCACTCCCAGCTTATTTATTGTTTGATTCCGGTGCCACTAAATCTTTATATCGGATCGTTTAATGCATGAGCTGAACTTGAAACCTGACATTTTGCCTGTCTTTTTAATGTTGAAGTAGCCAGTCAACAAATTTTTTTCGTGAATATAATATGTCACAATTGCTCCATAGGGATCAACGGGTATGTTTTTCCCATTTTATTAATACTGTTTCCATTGAGAGAGTTTGACCTGGTGATAGGAATAGATTGGCTAAATAGGTACCAGGCAAAGATAAATTTCAAGAAGAAACAAATCACAATTCGAACACCATTCAATGGAAAGACGTTGTTCATAGGAAGTAAACGCCCCGAGCCCATGAAATTTTTGACAATGGTGCAAGTGAGACGAATGGTAAGGAAAGGGTGTACAATTTTCCTAGCTCACATAAAGGATGCAAAGAGCCATGAAACCTCGGTAAGTGATATTTTGGTGGTAAATGAGTTTAGCAACGTGTTTCCTGAGAATTTGCCAGGATTGGCCCCAGATCGGGAAATCGAGTTTCCAATTGACTTGGTACCTGGAACTGCTCCTATTTTTAAAGCACCGTATAGAATGGCACCAGTCGAAATGAAAGAATTGATGGTATAGTTATAGGAATTATTGTATAAAGGGTTCATATAACCGAGTGTGTCACCATGGGAGGCGCCTATGCTGTTTGTCCATAAGAAGGATGGGTCAATGCGTCTATGTATTGACTACCGATAACTAAATAAAGTCACTATAAAGAATAAGTATCCTCTCCCGAGAATCGATGATTTATTCGACAAGCTAAAAGGGGCAGCTTATTTTTATAAAATCAATTTAAGATCGGGATACCATCAATTGAAAATTAAACTTGAGGATATACAGAAGACGGTGTTCAAAACGAGATATAGGCATTATGAGTTTTTGGTGATGCCCTTCGGGTTGACTAACGAGCCGACGGATTTTATGGACTTGATGAATTGAACCTTCACGCCGCACCTGGACAAATTTGTAATTGTATTTATTGACGACATTTTAATTTATTCCAAAATGAAAGAGGAACATGAGGAACACCTTCGCGCAATATTGGAGATCTTACGGGAAAAGAAGTTATATGCAAAGTTTTCCAAATACAAATTTTGGTTGAGTCAAATACAATTTTTGGGGCATATTGTAGATAAGGATGGCATCTCGATGGATCCGACGAAAGTGGAAGCAGTGATGAAGTGGTCACAACCCCAAACACCTACAGAAGTACGAAGTTTCCTAGGGTTAGCAGGCTACTATAGAAGGTTTATCCAGAATTTTTCTAAGATAGCCACACACTTAACCAATCTGACTTAGAAGACAGTAAAATTTGAATGGACTCCGAAATGTGAAGAAAGTTTTCTGGAGTTAAAGAAGAGGTTAACCGCAGCTCCGGTGTTAACACTGCCGATGTTATTGGAGATTTTGTGATTTATAGCGATGCCTCATTAAAGGGTTTGGGATGTGTATTAAAACAGAATGGGAAGGTAATCACATATGCGTTACGTCAACTAAAGGACTACAAAAAGCGATGTCCTACCCATGACTTGGAATTGGCGGCGGTAGTTTTCGCCTAAAAGATTTGGAGACACTTTCTGTATGGAGAAAAGTGTGAAATATTCACGGATCATAAGAGCTTGAAATATATATTTACGCAGAAGGAGTTGAATATGCATCAGCAGAGATGGTTTGAATTGATCAAGGATTATGATTACACGATTAGTCACCATCCCGGGAAAGCTAACGTGATTACTGATGCATTGAGCCGTAAAGATAAGCTAAAGTTAATGATGGCACAAGAAGAAATAAGAAGGGACTTTGAAAGGATGCAGATAGATGTGGTATACAGAGAGGACCGCGAAGAGTCCTTGAAGATAACTAATGCCCAACCAACCCTGGTAAGCCGGATTAAAGAAGCGCAAAGTAGGTATCTGGAAGAGAAAAACCGTTTGATTCAAAAAGAAGGAAATAAGTGTCGGCTAAACTCTGATGGCATATTGAAATTTGAAAATAGATGGTGGATTCCTCAAGATGAGGAATTGCAACGGGAGATTTTACGGGAGGCCGAAAGCTTGAAATTTGCAATGCAACTAAGTGGCACAAAGATGTATCATGATGTGCGCAAAAACTTTTGGTGGCCCAATATGAAATGAGATATCGCAGGATGGGTGAGTATTTATTTGACCTGTCAACATGTGAAGGCAGAACATCATAAACCTAGCGGGTTACTTCAACCGCTAGAAATACTAGAGTGGAAATGGGAAAACATTACCATGGATTTCGTCATGGGACTACCAACAACTAGAAGGGGACACAATAAAATTTGGGTTATTGTAGATAGACTGACGAAATCCGCTCACTTCCTTGAAATTAAGGAGAATTTCCGAATGGAACGATTGGTAAATTTATATATTAAGGAAATTGTGAGTAGGCATGGACATGTATATAGCGTGTCAGATCATGATCCTCGATTTACATCGAGATTTTGGAAGAGTTTAAAATAGTATCTAGGAACACGATTAAACATGAGTACCGCTTATCACCCCCAAACCGATGGCCAAAGTGAGAGAACAATCCAAACCCTAGAAGATATGTTAAGGACTTGTTCAATGGACTTTAAGGGGAGTTAGGATGAGCATTTATCTTTGGTAGAGTTTTCTTATAATAACAACTATCACTCCAGTATTGGGATGGCGCCGTTTGAAGCATTGTATGGAAAGAAGTGTCGAACCCTGCTATACTGGAACGAAATTGGGGAGCATAAATTGTTGGGACCAAAGTTGGTACAACAAGTAGAAGATGCAATTAAGTTCATACGTAATCAAATAAAAGTGGCACATAACAGACAGAAACTATGACAATCATGATTTCCTCTCACATCTAATACTACTGGAAATTGTGCGTCAACCTCATCCTTTGGATAATCAAGATTACTCAATTATCCATCCCTTAGCATGTTTGCCCCATAGCTTATTACAACCATACATTCAATGTGGAAAATAAATTTATCTAACTATTACAATCATGATTCAATAATAAAATAAATTTACATCAAAAAATCGGCTCCCCGTCAGTTTAGACAAAAACACCCCAGATGTACTACCTTTCTCGTTGTTCGTCTAAACATGCAGTTCGCTCTTCGCTCCTCGATGTGGTCCCTCGCGGGTTCCTAACTGTGAAATGGGACATCAAACGTAGAACAGTGAGTCAATGGCCCAGCAAGTACAATTCAAAAGTAAATGAGAGCAAGCATCATAAACTTTATAAAATACTTCATTTTTGAACATAACAACATTTACCATACCATAACATTATGAAAAGTGAGCATGCAAAACATCTTTCGTAGCCATCATTACTGTCTCATTCCCCGTTTAGTCTTAACACATAGTACAGACCAAACAAGGACCGTCAGAGAATGTGCACATCTCAAAGCAGGGAATTACGTCCTGCTTCCATAGGACTCGTGCCTATGGGATCCCAGAGAGTTTACCAGTCTTACCACCATTTCATTTGCAATACTCAATATTTTATTAAAAACAACTTCATGCTTGCATAATATAAAAAAAACTCGAGCCATAGCTCTATTTTAGAAAAATGTGTGCTCAAAGCACTTTTATGAACATTTAACATGCAACATAGAATTAGAAGTGTACTTGCCTTTGGACCGGCTAACTTGAATACTAAAAATATGGTCTTGGTTTTCCCAATTTAATTCCCTAGCATCAAAATAACTCAAAAACGTCATTCTAGGGTTTCTATAGCCTTAAACCTTTCTTAATACTTAAGTTTTACCATCTACAGTTTCTAACCTCCTACACCAGTAGCCTTCGTCCCTTAATAACTTTTTTAGAAAATAGATATGACTATTATCTTGGTATACTCAGATACTAGACTTCCAAAGCTTCGTTTTGATATAAAAATGGCTAAATATTGATTTTGTATGAAAACGTTATGCTAGTTTGAAATTCAATATTTTTTGTAGAAAATTTACCCTAACAGTGCTTTTCAGCAGCCTACTTTGGACATTTTTATAAAATAGTAGAAAAATCCAATTTGAGATATTCTTGTGGGAAAGTAAACATAACTTATCCCACTCTGCATAAATATAGTTTCATGATTTATTCATGTGTATACTATTTTTGACGAGCTTCCAAAGTTAGGCTAAAATTAGAGTTTTTCCAGAAAATTGTTTACCTTCTGTCCTATTTTTCAAAAATTTGGAAAAAATATCAAATTATCATTTTTGCTCAATTACTTTTGAAAATATCTTCTTCTATAAGTTATCTTTCACCACAAAAAGTTTTATGCAAATCACACGAGTAGATTATTTTATATAGATTTTACCGTGGAAGTCGACATTTCTAAGTTTTTCGGGGCTACTCGGGAATCATGCATGCATGGTCCCTTTTTGTCCAAGCTAACTCATACCTCAGCAATAATGCTTAAAAACATCTTTAAATGATCATTTAACCATTCTAGCATGATAATATAACCTAACATATCTTATATACACAAGCCACATGTGACGCCCCCAAATTTCCATCTCCAAATCCACGTGGAAATCTGGTCGTCAGATATCATCTCAAG
>JAUMHB010066391.1:0-13838 GCA_032359685.1 Pittosporum tobira | reverse complement strand
TCTTATGCATCAGTATATGGGTTTTGGGGAGAAAGAATTATGAAACCAGTGATAGCAGGAACTTCTTTAAATATTTAGACTGGCTTTCACCAGGTACACAACTGACTATGGCATGTTCTGATCCTGCATAGCTCAATCTTGAAGGAGGAGAAGTATGAGCAAAGTTTGAATATCTCGATACAGCTCGACTTGTAGGAGACTTGTACCTGATGCTTCTATGGGATAAGGAATCTTAGGGGCATCAATTCTAACAATTGAGCTAAGAACTCTGACTTTTTTTTTTTCGTTTAATATTTTAAGATATATGAAGAATTTAAAATTTGCTGACTCTAGCTATGTATGCTGCATATACTGATCTCATTAGATTTTTTAAATTTTTGTATATATATTTGAATACAGGTGTTAGAATTATATATATATATGTATATATATATATATATATATATTATAATTTTTTTGGAATAAGTCAGAATTATAATAAATAAAATAATTTAAATGAGATTTTCACTTTACCGTGAGTCATTAATTTTATATCAAAATTTTAAGAGTCCTAATTTTCATCTCCAATAATTTAAGTGTCCCTTAATTTTTAAATATTTATTATTTTTTATATTAAAAAATATAAGAATAGTTATTAAATTAAAAATCTTAAGAATTCAAGTACCACAATAATTGTATTGTTAAATATTTTATATTATAATTGTGTTATATTTTTTAATTTACAATATTTGTGCGTAAAATTATGACTCCACCGGTGCATATACCTTACGATGCACACAAACAGGCCGTGAAAGCAAGAAAATGTAATATTGTTCAATAATATTTTTCTATTTATAAAAAAAAAAAAAAAAAAGGCGTACATCGACCAGACATAAATAGCATGCCATAATTATGGGCATTTGTAAATTTTGTCCGATCAAGTTGCAACTTGCAACAAAACTAGTCAATGATACACGAACTTTTATGTTCTATGGTCAGATGATAAATTTGAAAAAACAAACAAAAGAAAAAATGTCAAAAACATTAAAATAATGTAATCTGAACAATAACTGTACTTTTAGTCATTTTGTAATTTATTATTATTTTTTTCATTGTCTTATTAGATTTTTTGTTATTCCTTTTTATGTTAGGTTCTAAACTGTAATGACAGTGAATTCCAACGACCTACTTTAAAGTTAAAATAATGTCATCCAAACAAAGTTTTAGAAAACTTTAAATACCCAGGAAATGAAATATGCAAATTAAATTAGTAAAAATGGTCCATGTCACGTGCGTAAGGCGTGCGGGAAGGAGTTGGGTAACGGCGCGAAAGAGGATGAGAGCGAAGGTTTGTTGTCGGTTGGCAGCTGGACAAACCAATTTCCGGATTACAATTCAACCATTTCCAGAAATAACCATCAGCATTATCATAACAACAAATTAATTTTAATGTGTAGCTAATCTCAAAATTAATAGTATTGCTGAATCTCATCTGGATACTGTGGCTATTCTGGGTAAAGTCTTTATATATATATATATATATTCATTTCGTTTTCATTTCTCCAATGTGTGTGGCCTACCCAATTTAATTTTTATTTTGTAGGCCCCGGACATAAAAAGATTGGGTGCCGATCAAGGAAAGATTTGATCTTGGGCGACTTGATCTTCCAAAAAAACTAAAAGGGCGTGTCTGAATCAG
The DNA here is from genome assembly GCA_032359685.1 of Pittosporum tobira. Classification (NCBI taxonomy): domain Eukaryota; kingdom Viridiplantae; phylum Streptophyta; class Magnoliopsida; order Apiales; family Pittosporaceae; genus Pittosporum; species Pittosporum tobira. The sequence continues at coordinate 12,160 of JAUMHB010066391.1, read as the reverse complement.
GTTAGGCTCTTTCCAGTTGTTTTTGTTGTACTATTAGTCCTTGTATAATTGTTTTATTTGAAATTTGGAAGTATTGACTGGAAATTTTGAGTTAGGAGATTGTTTTGTAGATATCTATTCAAGAAAGTTAGTATAAACATTAATGAATTTGTTGAAATGATTAGGAAAATTTTGGTAGTATTGATTAATCCAAAGAACAAAATGCATGTTGAAGCTGATTGCTACTACCCCCAAAGTGGGGCATTCAAGAAATCTAAAGCTTATTATCTGTCTGATCTGCTATGTTAAATTTTCTACATGATTTTACCTTCAATTTATACTGTATTTATTGAAGGTAGATTTCATGGAAATTGTAAAATATCGAGTTATTAAAGGTAATATACTCAATGTTAATCTGAGTGATATATATAATCTTCAATATGTGTTACATGTCGTGTAGTAGCATATAAAACTGCCATAGGTTGCATAGTCAACCTTTCTGGCGATTAAACAATAATTACACTTTGATCTCAAGGTCTCCCGTTCAGAACTAGCTTACCATGTGTTCATTTTGCCTTTAACATTCCATTAACCAAGTCAATCACACATGGGAAAAAAGTCAAGTCAATGACATCTGGAAAGCACGGGAATGTGCTTTATAAGTTACTTTATTCATACATCTGATTAAACTGCAAATCTTTATTTCAAGTCTGAGTTTTGTGAAAGAATACAAGTACATCACTTTTTTTTAAATAAAAATAATTGCATTTTGTAGTAATGTCAGTTGTCGAGTGTGAACATGGAAATGGAAGCAGTAAGCACCTGAGCAAAGATTCATATATTACTAAGAAAAAAGATGATGCATTCCCCCCCTAATTTCACTCGCAGATTCTGACCTTGACAGCACAAGTGAAGCACAGAAGCAGATATAGAGACTACCATCAACAAATTGAAATATGACTCAACAAAAAAGTCAAAATCTTCTAGTCCTGTGTCTTTATCCTCATCAGACTCTTCAGCAAAAGATTTGTTCATAATGGATGCAAAGATGCTTAAGAAACCAAACGAATCCTCTGTTTCCAATGAATATGTTTTGCAAACCATGTCACCGATACAATATCCTCCTATTCAAGTGATGGAAAGACCTGGAGATTTTGATCCTGATAGACCCTCAACACAAGTAGACTGGAGCATTCATTCGAATGATTCACTGTTCAGTATTCAGATTGGGAATTCTAGTTTCTCCAAGGAGCAATTTCTCCTGATGAATGGAGATGTGCGCATGTCTGAAGAATGGTACAATTCCAGAGAACTGCACAGATCTGGAGAATTGAATAAATCAAGGTCCGGGCGACCTCATCCCTCTCCGATAAGAAAGCCGCCTAGAATAGAGATTCCAAATGTGGGGAAGAAATCCGAAAAAACAGAAGTGGCATGTGAAACCATGATAGATTCTACAATAGGAAGTGTTGTTGATCAAGCCGAAAAAAAAATGCCTCAACTGGAAGGGGCAGGAAAATCCTTAGCGGTTAATGGCCATTCTTATCGAAGTCGAACTACCGGTCAATCCTTTGCCTTTCCAGTGTAAGTTTGATTAGAAGTTCACATTAGTAAATGATTCATCATATTATTTTTCATTCTGCTTACACGATCATGCATATATAAATGAAAGTGATATTATTCTCATTTTTATCTAGTACATGCACATATTTTCATGCACACTGGTTGCATGCTTGAATGTTTGTAAAAATGCAGGCATCCGTGCTTTTAGGAGCAACAACATAGCTTCATCTGCCATTGTGTGTATTACTATGTGCATGTAACCTGAAGATAACATTTTTCTTCAAATGTATACACCTATGCAAGTTCACGCTTAGTATACCTTTTAAGTTGAAAAATATACCCTTTGTCTATGCAGAAAGAAGCGGTCCGGATGGCGACTGTGTCACTGTTGCTGTAGCTGGGCATTCTGCAACTGTACATGGCCAAGCTGCTCATGTTTCCACTTTAAATGGCCAAGCTGCTTGTGTTGCCACTTTAAATGGCCAAGCTGCTGGTGTTGCCACTTTAAATGGCCAAGCTGCTCCTGTTGCAGGCGGCCAAGTTGGTCATGCTGCCACTTTAAATGGTCTAGCTGCTCGTGCTGTCAATTTAAATTGCCAAGCTGCTCGTGCTTCCACTTTAAATGGTCATGCTTTAAGTGTCGATGTTCAAATCACAGCTGGGTGTTCTTCTCCTGTTGGAACTTTAAACGAAAAAAACTGTGTCCTTGTTCTCCTGATAAGACGTATCTCTCTCTTTCTCTCCTAGGAATTTTTTCCCGTCGAAAACATCATTACTTTTGTCCCATACTTTAAGAGGTCCTTATATTTTCAAGCCATTTAATTTGATGTACTTTAATGCAATAACAAATGATAGAAAATGTATATGTTAAACTTAACCTCTCCAGATTAAGGATATATAATTGTAATATTTTGTTAAAATTCGTACATCTATTATCTCCTAGGATAAACTGGGAATATTATAATTTGTCTTAGGACTTTCTTCGAAGGTCTCCAATCTTGGAACATTCTAAAAAACTCCATTTATATTCTGAATATGATTTTCGGAGGGCGCGTAGGGATGTGTACCTTGTTTTATTTCCTAATTGATTTTTTTTCTCTTTCTCATTACCGTCTACTGCTTTACCTGTTTGTTTGATGCTATTAATCTTTTGCAGTATGGATTTCTGTCAATACAATTCAATATATGCTGTGTGCATAATCTACTTGTTTTATTTTATTTTATCTTTTCGCATTCTTGCTTTATATACATAGTAATTTCCTTTGTTTTATTGCAGTTTGACAGATAATGGAGCAAGTGTTTCTGGGAAGGGATTACCTGAACAGCTGGATTCAAAGCCAAGAGACTCTGGCACGAGTCCAGAGCCAAAGAATTGCAACATTTGGTGTTCTTTGATACCTAGTTGTTCGTGTTCTTTGTGCCATTGTCGTTGTTGGTATTGAAAAAGTGAGTGCTTCTTCACATTCTCGCCCTCCTCTTCAGAACCTTGCTTCATTTGCATACTTGACTTTTCTAGGCATTTATTTCTCTCGGACCCCAGATTTTAGCTAGGACCGTCAGCTTTGGTATATTGTGCCTTTCGTCAACCTCTGTCCATTGTCGATGGAGGAACAATGTCAAGAGAGGTTTGACATACTCAAGTCTTCATTATTTATTTATTTATTATTTTTTTAAAAAAGGGGAAAGGATCTAACTGGATTACGGGGGGAGATTTGTATATTAAATTTTGGTAGTTTTTCTCTTTTTCGCCTTTCCTCCATTAGTCTCAACCTAGTATAGGTTAATGCTTTGATACATTCTTATTTATGTTTGGTTTTACAAATTAATTTATTATTTTCACAAAATCCTTGGTAGTGGATCTCACAGTATACCTTGTGAAAATAATAATAAACTTGGTTATTCAAATGGTGTGTTTGATTTTCAGTTATGTAGATAATAGAATGGAATGAAATTTATATTAAAAAATAGTGGATGTTGAAATAAAATATTTAATTAACATTGGATTTAACTAGAAAATGAAATTGAGAATGGAATGAATGAAATATATCTCCACCAAGAGTATTAGTTATAAATATTTACTTTTTATTCTCATATTCTCTTTATTTTTAACTAAAATTTGGTTGTTAAAAATATATTTTATTTTAAAACTCATTTTTTTTCAATGTGAAATTTATTTAATTATTATTACATGTGTAAACGGAAAACCAAACATAACAGAAGTGTGAAAATTCTGTGGGGTTGGTTGGGAAATATCTGGTCGGTCCCATTTATATATTGTTCTTTTATTTCTGGCCACTATTAGTAAGGGATTGTTTGGTTAACCACAGAATCAGTCCACTTAGTTGAAGAGAAAAGCAAGGTTAAGCTGACCTAAAAACAAATTCATCTGTGGCCTTGACTAAGTCTAAGGAAAGAGAGAAGAAAATTTAGAAGGTAATCTTATAACCAAACACATGTTGTTATCTTAAAATCTAAGTAACTATAAAAGCTAAATAATCAATATTTACATAATAATAATAGCCAAAAATATTTCAAATTAAAGTAACCCCATCAAAAATCTGTTTTTATTTTCTTATTTTGGTTGTATTATTAATTTATTATGATAAAGATTGAATTTGAATTTCTTCTGCAGTGACAAAGTATTTTCCTTTCTTTATTTTTATTACGTTTTAAAATAAAAATAATAGACATTTTTCCCCCCAATTCGGGCCCACTTATCCGTCGTCGTTTTCGGGGAAAAAAGGGTACCATCAGTTATATCGACCGTTACTCACGTGTGGGCCTACTGCTTAGGAGACCTTTTCTTAATTCGAAAAACAGCTGCAATGTGTTGACGAGCGTGTTGCATATACGTTGACTGACTGCCAACTGGGTGAATGGGCCCGTCTGGACCCACACCAGAAAGTTTTGAAAAACAGTGAGAACACACAAATGCCCACCATACATTTATGATACTAGGAGAAGAAGAAGAAGCAGCAGAATCTTCTCTCTATTTTCTTTCCCATTTTACTGTTTTCAATAAACGACAATAATTTTCAGAAAAAGCTGTAATCTTTAAGTTTCTCTGCAACTTTCAAGTTCTGGGGTTTTGAGTTTGGTTTCTGAAAGCAAGAAAAATGGCGTCTTTGGATGCTAGGGGAAGACACTCAGGATTATTTGTTGAAACCCTAAACTTGTTTTATGTGTTTCTTATGTTCTTTTTTCTCTCTTCGGTTGCAGGGGACAATTTATCAGAGAAGATGATTCTCCTGCAATTCAAGAACTCCATTTCTGACCCCTCTGGGATTCTCTCTACCTGGAAAACTAATGATTCCAGCTATTGTTCCTGGTTTGGAGTCACATGCGATTCGAGCTCTAGGGTTTCCGAGCTGAAGATATGTGGTGGTTATGGAGGTAATGATTGTAATGCTTCTTGTTCAAAATCTTCTGAATTTGAATTCAATGGGTTTGGAATTAGAAGAAATTGTTCCGATAGAATTGGTAAATTATTTGGGAAACTGTCACCAGTAATTGGGAAACTCTCTGAGCTTAGGGTTTTATCGTTTCCATTTAATGAATTTAGTGGTGAACTTCCTAGTGAAATGTGCGGTTTAAAGTATCTTCAAGTACTTGATCTTGAAGGGAATTTGATCAGTGGTAATTTGTCCTGTGATTTTGAGAGCTTAAGGAAATTGCGGGTTTTGAATCTCGGTTTCAATAGAATTGTTGGGGAGATACCGGATTTGCTATCAACATGTAGGGGTTTACAATTTGTGAACTTGGTTAGAAATAGAGTAACGGGGAAGATTCCAGGATTTTTTGGTAGCTTTAAGAATTTGAAAGTGCTTTATTTGTCCTTTAATCAATTAACCGGTTCTGTGCCGGATGAATTGGTGAATAATTGTGGAGATCTTGAACATATTGATTTGTCGGGTAATTACCTAAATGGGAACATTCCACGCAGTTTTGGGAAATGTAGGCATTTAAGGACACTTTTGTTGTTTTCAAATGCATTTGATGGTGTTATTCCTCCTCAACTTGGTGGTCTTCAGATGCTTGAAGTACTGGATGTTTCACGAAACAGCATTAATGGTCCTATCCCTTCTACATTCTCACAGTTGCACTCCCTTAAACGTTTAGAACTTTCATCCAACTATTTTTCAGGTTATATTCCGGAAGGTCTAGTGAACTTGAGCAATCTAGCTGTTCTTTTGCTCAACAACAATACACTATCAGGTAAAATCCCCTCAGGTTTGGCAAATATGAAATCACTTACCGAGTGTGACATCTCATTCAATAACCTATCTGGACATTTTCTGTGGGGGGATAAGAAAATGAATTGTAGCAGCTATCTTGGTAACCCTTTTCTTGCGAACCCTGTGGTTACTTTATCCCTAACTCCTGACAAGCCACAATATTCTGTAGCTTCTCAAGTAGCTGGTTCTATAAGTTCCAGTAGTGGATTTAGTTCTACTGAAATGGCTGCCATAATATCTGTAACTGTAATTGTCAGTATTCTTCTGGGTCTTGTCATCTTCTACTACTACATTAGGCGAAAGGGCTGGAATCCGAGAGCTCAGATTTCTGAATCAACCGAGAGAAAAGAAATTGTGGTTTTTGACGATATAGCAGCTCCATTGACTTTTGAAACTGTTGTTCAGGCAACAGAAAATTTTAGTAGTAGCCACTGTATTGGATATGGGGGGTTTGGTGCCACTTACAAGGCTGAAGTTTCGCCCGGGAAAATACTTGCTGTAAAGAGGCTCACTCTGGAAAGGTGCCAAGGGGTCCCACAATTTGATGCAGAAGTAGGCATTCTCGGAAGGGTAAAACACCCAAAGCTCATAACTTTAATAGGTTACCATGCGAGTCAAGCTGAGATGTTCCTCATATATAATTATCTGCCGGGAGGTAATTTGGAACAATTTCTCAAAGAAAGATCAAGAAGAGAAGTTAACTGGAACATACTTCACAAAATTGCTCTAGATATCGCCTCTGCACTTGCTTATCTTCACGACCAGTGCAATCCCCGTGTTCTACATCGCGATATCAAGCCGAGTAATATATTATTGGACGATCAATTCAATGCTTATTTGTCTGACTTTGGGCTGTCAAGGCTTTTGGGAATCTCAGAAACGCATGCAACTACTGGAGTTGCAGGAACTTATGGCTATGTGGCACCAGAATATGCCCTAACTTGTCGGGTATCTGAGAAAGCCGATGTTTACAGCTATGGGGTGGTGCTTCTTGAATTGCTATCTGATAAGAAAGCGTTAGACCCTTCTTTTTCTTCACAAGGGAATGGCTTCACGATTGTATCATGGGCATCGATGATGTCAGGGAGAGGTCAGGTGGAGGAGCTCTTCACAGCTGGTCTATGGGATGCTGCTCCACGGGATCATCTTACTGAAATTCTTAATGTGGCATTACTCTGTACAGCTGAAGGCAAGGTTATTAGACCTACAATGAGACAAGTTGTCCACAAACTAAGGAGATTTCAACCTCCTTTGGGCTAGCTAGACAATGAGGCTCCTGGATTTTACATTACATCCAAGCATTAGGAACACAAACATTTATCTTAGAATGTTCGGTTGGATTTTTTAGTTACTGCTGCCCTTTTGGGAGACATTTTAAAATCAATGGATTTAACTTGGATTTCTTTCTGGCAATAATTTTGATGAATTAGTAACATTCAGTTTTCAGCGATTGCTTCTTCAATTTTTAATTTACATCCCAGTTGCGTTATGCCATAGAGCTTGTAAATTATTAGTCTGGAAATTTCTTGAACAAATACGGTACACAAATAATGCTTCTGTTTGCTTTCGACATGTCTTCATGCCAAAATAAACAAACAATTGAACAAATGATCAACCATGAAAGTAGAATTCTCATGGATGAAGTGATAACGGTTTGAATAATATGACTAATTAATTAAAGCTAAAAAATTTATGTATATGGACTAATTTATAAATTCCAATCTTAATAAAAGTTTGTGGCAAAGCAAAATTTTGCTTTCTGGGAAAAGGAAAATTATAAAGAGGAATCCGATGGAGCTGCTTTAGGGACTGAAGTTTGATGGAGCTGCTTTAGGGCCCATGAATACCTTCCACTTTGTTTCATCCATTTCACAATTTGATCTGATCATCAAGCTCTTAAAGGGCTTGTTCATTTTGTGCTTATTGCGCGTTTTAGACCGTTGGTTTCGGACACTAGTCGTCCAAACACAACCTCATATTTTTTTTAGGCATCGCACTGGACTGTGTTTGTGAAACGAGCGTTTAGCCTCCATGCAACCCTAACGCGTCAAACCACACACCCCCCCAAGAACATCGAGACAAAGAAGATATATACTCGAGAATTATTTTCTATTCAGAAGCTAAAAACGAGCGATGCTTCAAAAAGTTCACCAAATCATACCACCGGTGCTCATCTGCGTCCTTTGAATTGGTACATCCAAAGGTTCCCTTCGTTTTAAGAAACATTTGCCTCCAAATAAAGCATAAAAATACTCGAACATAGAGAGTTGGGAAACCAAACTCAAAAGGCAAAACATAAAAAACTATTAATCTCTCCAAAAGAAAAATCTTTCCTCCCTCTTAATCCGAAATTATGAAAATAAAGAGTTAGGGTTTACAACTATATGCTTGAGTGGGTTAGTTATATCGGTCCCACCAGCATGCTTCACAAATCCTGCGGGAGTGTGAAAGGTGCCATGACACACACACATTATCCTCACTTCTTCTCCCTTGCCATACTTGTACAATATTCCTTCTATTCTTCGTCCGTTAGGACCGTCGCCTTTTGTAAATACACAAGGCATATCCTCCAATGAATTCATTCTAGTTTCTTTCGCTCTGTTCCCAACTGCATCCATTTTCTTTGATGGATTCTCCATCTCAGCTCCTGAAGGTGGTCTACCTGTATTTTCCCCACTCTTTGTCCCTGAAGAACCGGTGGGACCCACTGTATCTCGATAACTTCGATCTTGTACTTCCTGAATACTAGCTGGGCTCCCATCACCGCAACTACTGGATCCTGTCATGGAAAAATAATTATGCTGGAACATTAGAGCTCTGTAATATTAATTACTAAAGCTGAAAGTCTCAATAATATGCTTTACTCGCATCAGTATGAATAGAAACTGCATTATAGTTTCAAGTTTTCAACTACCAAAACGATACACCGAGTATAAGGAAAAGCTTATCCTATTATGAGAAAACCCAAATCCATAATGGAAAATCAAATTTCAAAATGAAACAGAGAACCCTGATACTCCCTGGCCGGTCAAATAATCATGCACCTAATCAAATTTAAAGTTAGGCAATTTATCCATGAGAAAAACCTTCAAAAGGGAACGAGAAAATAAGATGACCACTTTGCAGAAGTGGCATCGGTTACCAATTTCACCATGGTTTCAAAAGAACTGAAACCAAAGCATGTTATCAAACAATCAACCATGGAAAAGGTATTCGAATTATCTAAAGCATTTGAGAGTTCCAAGAGAAGTTTATTACATAGATGCCATTAATAGGAACTAGCCTGAACGCCTAGCATTGTCCGGACTAGATGTAAATATTTATGATGTGTTAAAAAATAACAAGTCTTATTTTTTATATATGTATTTAAATAAGTTGTTCATATAATTTATTAGATTTTAAAAATTTTCATAATTTATTTATATTAAATATTTATTTTTTAAGTTTGTAAGATTTAGTCAACTCGATAATTGAACCAAATTAGACTCAGTGAGTGAAGAAAAACTCGGTTGACTTATGAGTTATGACTCGGTAAGTGAACCAAATTGTACTTTATATTTGTCTATATATATTATATATTGAAGTGGGGAAGAAAAAAAGGAATGTATGAGTTAGCGGGACATTTTGCATTTTAGCATTGTGGATTAACAAATCCTCCCTTCACGTGTGAATCCCAATCTGCAACCCTATAAGTTCAATGATAGATCAAAGGTGGAAGCCTAGAAGGTCATGCTCTTAGTTCCACCTAGAAAGACCGAACAAAGGTTGGCCTTTGAAGACTCGATAGGCAGATAACATTTATTTTAGCTCTACTTCGTAAAAGACATAGTCTATTTGTCACATAAATGCGTGACTCAGAAACTTTAGCTAGCAAGTTGGTTAGGAACTGAGTAGCACCCTCAGTACAGGATCACCTTTCTACAATCACATTAAGGATAATCAAGCTTCTTAGTAAATGCATCTAACATGTCTGAAGTCTCATGGATTTCAAGTTGAAATAGTTTCCCCTCTCTCTGATTGTTAGAATAATAGTTACTAACTTCCACTATTTAAACTAAGCAAGTATGGAGGAATTTTTCTCTATGATTGTTTTTGGTGTTTCGAAGATCGTGTTTGGCCCGATACTCAATGGCTCACTTATTAAACGTTTAGTCACCGATTCAAGTCCCGGCATAAACAGCCTCACCACTAGCTTTAGTCATTAATCAACAACTTTCTATACAGATCGAATATACTTAAATAGCAACCAATATTCTTACATATAAATCCCTTTCGCACCCTAAAGTACAACAGATGAGATAAACAATAAGTAAATAATTACAATTCCTTTATATGCTGATTGAAGTATTCAAGTAAAAACAGTAAGAATATATAGTTAAAAATGAGCACTAAAAGATTAATCATTCTACCTTTAAGCTGTTTACTTTCCAATTCTGACATACTTGAAGAACACCCTCCTTGTGAATCCATTGACCCTTGCCTACCACCACCAATTACATAATTACCCTTAGGCGAGGCCGATGAACCCACCTTATTCATTGCTGCTATATACTGACCTCTCCCCCTCAAATTCGCCTCAATTTCCCCATCTTTATTCGTATCACCCTTAGAAACCCTCTGCTTCTCCGACCGCCTCCTCTTAGCCTCCAATCTCCTCAAACTCTGCATCTCTTTCCTCTTCCGCCACTCCTCCTCCGTCTCCACCGGAAGCGAAGACGTCCTCACTAGCCCCGGACACGGCGACACTGCCGGCGGTGTCAGCACCTCAATCTCCTCTTCTCTTACTAGTGGAAAAGGCCCAGCAATAGAAGATGACCTTATCAACTTGTTTGAACTCTTATCAACCCCAAACCTTCCACCTAATGACAACCCAAGATTCAACTCTATCGCTCCTGAATCATCATCTTCTTGCTTGATTAATTCGGATGGTCGTCTTAATGAACTTCCTCCACCCATAAATCTCTGCAAGAAATCTCTTGGGATTTTATTCTGAAGAGCCAGATTCTCCATTCCACTACTACTAGTTCTTTTACTCTCATTAGTATCTCCCATTACAAATATGAAACCCCACCAAGAAAAACACGAACTTTAATACTTCTAAGTGATCAAGCTATTATTATCTGTACATGCATGTTCAAAAACTCCATGATCCATTTTTAAACCTACCCGGTTGAAGAGATCTGATAATTACCCACATATTTAAAAATTTAATCTTCATCTTCATGTTTAAAACAATACAAGATTTTGAAAATTGAATGAAACTCCGGCCACATTCGCCGGAAAAGTGTAGAATCTAACGAGGGAGGGAGAGAGGCTGTAGATGCTGAAAGAAATTATGCAACCAAACACAGAAGAAGAAGGGAGGAGGAGAGACAGGGAGAGAGAGAGATGTTTGTGTGACAAATATGCCCTCGGGTTGGAGAAACGAAAGTAGGATTGTATGGGTAAGGGGTGACACGTGTGTCTGACACAATGAGTTTTTTTTTTTTTTTTTTCTCTATCTCTTCAGCATTCAACATGTTTGTGCGTGTCGCGAAATGAAAGGATGGAGAGATTTGTTTTTGTATGGAAAAGGGAGCAAGTAGATTAGATGATAAACCCTCTTTTCTGGTCTGAAGACGCGTGTCGGAGGGAGAATGATGGAGGGTTGATAGAAGGACACATGTCAGTTGCTTATAGTCTCTCCTAGGATTCTCCACGCGGCAGGTCGATATTCGGCCTCGTAAAGCCGGGATGCTGTCCTTTTCGGTGTTTGTTTGGAGGAATTACTCGCTCACTTCTAAGATTGGAAATAGGGACACCCAGTTCTTATCATTCGGCTTAAAAATAAAAAATAATCTTAAAAGAGTTATCTGTTTTATGAATTCGACCGAAGTTTAATTTCAAATTAATTGAATTTTAAAATAAAAAATTTTAAAAAATTGTTCTATTAATAAAAAAGTATTATCGTATACCAATTACAACATAAATTACTATTATATTATAAATTTTATTACATTTCAGTTAACACTGTATTAGTGATATGAGAATTGTGAAATTATTTTTTCGAAAAATAAAAACTTGTAGAATTATAACTTTTTAAATTTATGTAGAAAATATTCTTTAACTGTAAAATAGATGGAGTAATGATTTATCCCCCATCAGCTGTCATTATTATACTATCTCAAGTTGAAAGACGATTAAGGTCCTATTTCAGACATTTTGCTACAGTAATTTATAATTTATTTTAAAATATTTATTTAAATTAATTTTAAAAATTATACGTTAAATATGGTAATATTTTAATTTATTTAAAATTTTGATATATATATATATATATATATATATATATATATATATATATATATTTTTTTATTTATAAAATAAAAATATTATAATAAATA
>JAUMHB010066390.1:4103-20443 GCA_032359685.1 Pittosporum tobira | reverse complement strand
CCCCCCCCCCCCCCCCCCCCCCAAAAAAAAAAAAAAAAAAAGGGTATTAGCACAGTGAGATTTGCAGGCATTTTAGATATGAGGTGAAAAACACTAGCAATATTCAAAGTTCGAAACTTAAATTTACCATCATTTTTGGTTGACAAACCAGTCCAGCAGTCTTTTGTATGGTGAAAACTGTAACTCCAAAGTAGTGCAAGCTTTATCGACATACCCAGGTACTCAAAAGATTATTTTTTTAATTTAAAAATATATATACATATATATATATATATAGCGCACAAGGCAAACCAAAACCAAATAGGACGTCAGGAGGATGAAATGATTTTCAAAACTTACTGTATCTTAAGATTATCCATGTTAACCCAAAACAAAACAAAACAAAAAAAACAAAAAAAACAAAAAAAAATGAAAATCGCGGCTAACTGAATTCAAAACAGCATCCAGATGGTAAATCAAGTTGAGATTCATATTCCTTATACTTTCAAAAGAATGATTAAAAATATCTAGTGAAACAGCTTATTGCTTATTCTTTAACACCATCGGCACAATAATCTAATTAATCATGCTTTGTCGTATAAAATTTATAACAATGAGATATCACAAGGAAAATGTAACAAGTGTAATCCTCCTGTACTTCCCTGGCCCTGTGCCTCAATTCCGTAATTACATGGCCCTATGTACACCTTACGGCTCCATAGGAGTAGAGTTGGTCTTTTCTGCTTTCAGCTTTTCTTTCCAAAACTTTCAATTCCACCCTATGCCAGTGGAAACTCACGACTCTTAATTAAGTCCGTACAACGAATATGAATATGAGAATATGAAATATTATCATCTACATTTCTTGGGCTTCTTTTCCTTGCAGTGGAGACATTAGTTTGCTTGTTGTCTCTTAAAGAAAGGTTTCTGGCAAACGAGGAGTCTCTCGTCACTGCTACTCTCAATCTCCACGACTCGTGCATCCCATTTTAAGTGAGACACGAGGGATCTTGCTGCTTCAATCTGAGTTGCAGTGTCACGTAGTATTACCCACCCCTGCCACCAAGCCATATATATAGGTTAGCAAATGTAAATTGGAGAGAAGATATATACAATATTCACCTTCAACATAATCGTAAAACACAAGAACAAGATTTAGAAAATGCCAATGATGAATAAACTACTTCCTTATAAACCTATACACCCTTTCACTTGCAATAAATTTTTGTTCCAAATTTATCGATGATAGTATATATGACATAATGCTCTCAAGTTTAATGTCATAATTTCACCATCATGCCATCACCACTAAGCAAGCAAAAAAAAACATTTAAGAAAAGCCCAACAATATATCTACTCTCTTTAAGGATTATTGTCCACCAAAATATGAATACGGACATGCCAAAGCAATCTCTATTAGTTATCAGTTGTTCCATAAGGGGGAGGTTGAAAAACAAATAACAAGGCGTTACTAGCTTATTATTGGTGAGACTCTCAAGACAGTGAATGATGGTATAGCTGTTGCAATATGAAATTGTCGAGATATGACTTGTATTTCCAAGCTCGAGAATGTGAGAAAGTATGTGCACCCAACAATCGGTGATCAGTGCTTTGGGGTTCAGGGGCTACCCGTATCTTAATAGGCCTTTTAAGGGAAGACTTGTACTTCGAACTGATAGAGCTATATTATAAACATATCTTATGTAATCCTAATGCACAGAGGGAAGGCTGGAGTTTTGGAATCTGTACTGCGTGAAAGGGAACGCCAAATATTCTTTAGGACAGCCTCCACAAGTGCCACTGGGTATAAATGAGAAGTACTATGTTTGATAACAAGAATGGTCCCCAGCCGAGAAAACTAGAACTTCTGTAGTAAAGCTTATGCATTACATATAATCTCTCTTGAATTTTTTGACAAATACTTGAGCTTTAATTTGGTAACTTGTCCCCAGCCAGTTTTACGATCATCAAAATAATTTACACGAATAAAACTTCCATATATATTCTGAGTCTATGTAAACCATGCAATTAATTGACACTTGTGAGCAAGACAGTGATCAAAATATACTGATGCAAACTAACACCATCTTCTTCAGCATAGGCATGGTTGCCTAATTGTTAACATACCTATATTCTTGTAAAATATATGTAGATGCATGTTAACAATAAGAGAAAGGTTGCAAGGGTAAAATCAAGGTACCTCTGGTCGAAGTAACCGATCAATCTCGGTGAACAGATTGAGCGTGGTGCATCTCCGCTTGCGAGCAGCTTCAAGTGATAGAAGTCCTTCAGCATGGACCATATCATAGGTCCTAGGGTAAGTCGGAAATGCTTCACACCTAAAAGAAAAATGATTTCACGGCACATAAAAAATGAATATTGCATTTTACTTGGTATCAAATGGTTATTATTAAATCTTGAACAAACGCCAAAATTATTTTCCAAGTTCTAATATGATCGGTCAGCGCACTTTCCCTTTTCTTCCCATTCCCTTTAACATGCATTCATTATTCAGTCTCAAATTATACTAGTGTTTGTACAGCTCCCATATTGAAGAATAACATTTCCAAATTCCTATGGATTTATGAAGTAGAATCATTAACTTTGTCAACATGGTTGAGTTGTTTTCATATCTATTTGCTTATCTATCTTGACCGCAAAGTTTATCTCCATCTCCGCTTCAACCCCCGCCCCCCATGTGAAAAGTTTGCAAATATTAGGGATACTTTTCTTCCATAACTACCCCTAAACATAGTCTATGGTTCATTTAGTAGTGGCACTGTAATGAAATTGTGAAAACTAGAGGACACTGCGTCATTTTATGCTAAAAAAAAATAAAAATAGTACTCTTTTTGTGGAACAAATAAATTGACGAATGGGACACTTTTTGTCCGGAATGGAGGGAGTAATTGTTTTGTTCCATCTATGGAAAGAAACTTACTGAACTGGATGAATTTCTTTGCTGTCAGAGATGAACACCTTAAGAATTTAACAATAAATCTACAAAGGCTCGTGTACTTTTCAAACATTTGGACAGATCGGAACAAGAACTATCTCAGGCAAGAAATCCCATGCAAGAATAAATAATTATTTGACAGATTAGAAGAAATTGATCCTTGCACGGTGATAGAAGTTAGCAATTACCAGTCATGCAGTACGCCAACAAATCCTCTATCGAGGATTAGGGGAAGGTAGTTGGGCCCACTTGTGGGAACCACGTTCATAACCCACACAGATTTCCCAGCTTCTAGTAGAGCATAATTAAAACCCCCGAAACGAGCATTCATGTCTAAAACATTTCGGACCATGTTATACGGAGGAGAAGGGTCCTCATCACCAGGTCTCTTGGGATGATCTGAAAAAATTATTGGTGAAAGCAGAGACCAAAAATTTCTGACTGCAGAGTTCCAATTTATGGTATCCTCGGCAAGGTCTTCCGCACGTACACCTAGACCTGGGAAGTCAATGGAACAGTTCATACAAGTGTGTAAGAACATAAAACGTACAAGTCCATCAGATAAATCTATCCTGCCCCTCATGGAAGCATGGTGCTCATAGGTAAGATTATTATCTATATAAATGCTTTTAAAATATTCTTCCCTTTATGAGTCAATTTGCTAAATCCTAAAAGTCAAATTTATTATGAATTCATTAAAAAGTTAAAAGAAACAAATATGGCAATTAGTACTACTTTTTACCAAAATCTAAGAAATTCATATTCAATTTTGAATTTTTAGATTTACCAAATTAACTCAAAAGGTCAAAAGTGTATTTCTAACCTTGGAATGAAGATAGTAACATATTACAAGTAAGCACATCTTAATGAAGATAAAGCAATTACCATAAATCCCTATTTCACTGTATTTCAAATTAGCCCTAGAAGGCCAGGGTGCCCTATCTTCAATAGGAACCCATCTGCGGCTTTGTGTTCCACCTATGCATGATTGGAGTGGAACGTAGTACGGAGTGTCAATATCATGGCTCTTATGGCAAATAGAAGGACCAGCACCAGATTTCCTACACAAAAAAATCAGTTCATGCGATACATTGGTACTACCACCTCATATATTTTACGAAAAAATTCGTACAGTGAAATAAAATAAAATATTAAGACTATTCATAAAGGTAGCCTCACCTAGAAGCATAACACTTCTTTTTACTAGTCTTTTTCCACACTGCAGTTTCATCTTGTTGTGACAACAAATCCCAGCAAAGATCAGTTGCAAAATTGAGCACAATATTCCATCTTTTTTGTTTCTCTTTGTTACGAAGGAAGCCCTGCGTATTGGTGAGTGGTGAAGTCCAGACAAAGTATCCGCCAGGCCGCAAGACTCGATCAACTTCAATCAGAAGAATACCATCTGCACCACATGACAAAAAGCATACAGTGTTAACTAAGGTATTTAAAATTTAAAAATGGACTTAAGTAGACCATGATTAAATAATTTTGGCCTCAGTGTTTCTCATATTTTGGCCTTCAGAAGAAACAACAGACCCAAGTACAGGGTTAAATGCAAAACCAACCACTGTACTATATGTCTCTGTTTACAAATGCATCGTTGTACTAATTTTTTTTACAAACTCATCATTGTACTACATATTTTTAACAAATTCATCACTGTAGCACACATTTTATTTACAAACTAATCACTGTACCACACATTTTTTTTCATGAATAGTCGCTTAAATTAACAAAAAAATGACAGATTTTTTAAAATGTAATGTACAGTGATGAATTTGTAAAAAAAAAAATTAGTTCAATGTTAGATTTGTAAAAAGAGACATAGTACAGTAGACAATTGTGCATTTAACCCCCCAAGTATACCCTGATTGAAGTGAACAATGTAAAATATATATGCATCCACCTAGTGCTTACATGAATTGCACGACTACGTTACATGTTACTTATACCTTTCTGATCCCAATCGACACCACATCGTGCGCAATGTATCATGTCAAAAGAAAGTGATGGATAGGGAAACTGCTTCGAAGATAATGAACCAAGCATTGCGGGAAGACCTCTTTCAAGGGTTAGTTGAACTTGACTGCCTGAAGCCTCGTAGTCTGCAATGCACATGGTTAATAGTTGTTCTGAAAAGAGGTGTGCTCCAAAGCTACCATAACCGCATCCTATATCCAAGATGGTTCTAACCTGAAAAATCATAGGAAAAAGCCATATGTCATAGAATTTTCGAGATCCACTGACAACATATACGTAAAAGTTCCAAATGCATCATGCTTCACGTTGTTCTCATTCACCAAATCCATAGATAGAGCATAAAAAATTAGTTACAATATATATATACCAAAAAAGTTTTTTGATGATAGTAGATCAATTATATTTTTTCAATTGCTACATGTTCATAACTTGTCCCACGATACGCTATTTTTTGAAAAATTAAAAAGATAATAAAGCATTGAGGCATCGTTTATCATCAAATAGGAAATAATTTTTACGTGCCTATTACTTAATGTCATTGTACATGAAACATAACTGAAGTCTTGACTTCTAAGTCCTACAAATAGATTTTTTTTAATTTTATTTTATTTTTGGTAAGCCCAAGTACTATTAATAGATAAGAAAGGAACATTTTTTTAGTTCACAACACCTAAGTTATCATTTCAAATTTCCAGCTTGATCACAACACCTAAGTTATCATTCCAAATTAGCAAATGGCCAAGTTCAACTTGTATAGTAAAATAAAAAGTATTTATAAAGAGAATAACTACATTAAATGAAGCAGACGTTGAATGGTACGGTTTCATAAAGTACACCCACTTACCCCGGCTTGTATGAAGTTAGATTCATTTCTTAGCCCAATCATTTCTGCAATTTGATGAGAGTAATCTTCAACGCCATCAAACATTGGAGATGCAGAGCGGAAAGAGATCTGGTCCTCCTCCAACATCATCATCCTGAAATCACATCGAATAAAAAATAAAATATATCAAAGTTAGGGGCCTAAAACAAATTATTTCATATGATTAAAAACCCAAAAACAACAGATTACCCACCTTTTGGTCAAACTTCCAGAAGAAAGCACCTCCTGTGCCGTGATCTTAACATTGGAAACCCATATGACATCTTTTCCAGTAGGCCACCTAAGAGGAATCTTGTAATTGGCTGGCGGAAGAACCAAGCAATTTTGCCCCAATAAAGGCCCACAATGTCGGTCATTCTCCTCTCCTTTAGAAAACCCCAACTCAAGATTTGCTGAAACATTGAAGCATGGAACATAATTTTCCAACTCCTCACAACAGAATTCGAGGTCTTTCAATCTTGCAGTACCAATGGAGAGCTCACCAATCTCCCGCAAGTCTGACACAAGTTGCTCCTGAAGCCGTCTATATCCACGATATATCTGACCTCTAGATGAGCTACTAATGGAGATTGTCAACCAGAAAGATCCGGTAAGAGCAAGTACTACTATCACAGCTAAACTAAGTTTGAGAAAAAGCAAAATCAATTTATGCCGGTTCCTTATACTTCCAGTGTTCAACTGATCTGACATAAAACCGTTCTCATGTTTAGATGGTGAATTATCTTGAAAAAGGAACCGAAATGGAAATTTGAGAGATAAATAGGATTGATCAGAAGCCACCCGACTTTTATCAATGTCATCTTTTTCTTTTTCTGTTTTGTCTTTCATCTGAGAATCACTCCAGAAATCGTTGCTGTTACCGGATAACCTCCCCCCACCAGATACACCACGATGGAGTGGCCTTGACATTTTCCTACCTGTAAACTCACACAAACAATTTGTCAAATAGCTGTGAGACACATTACAAGTTTTACTCAAAGACGACACATTCACTCCAAAATTTGGTACTAGATCAATAAACCCAGCAAGAAATACATAATACAAGCAAGATCAAATCATCAAAGTCCTAAATAAGCACAAGGAATGAACAATTCATATAGAATATATTATCACTATCAGAGAGTTAAAAGTTCCCTGTTCCTCCAACAAAAACATGAGAAGTTCAGTTCAAATTAAATGTATTTCACTTAAATTACAGCAAAGTAACAAGACCAAAGAAACCCATAATTAATTGTGCTGATTTCAAAAACCCCTTTAAAAGAAAATACATAGTAAGCAATAAAAGAATAATCTTTTGACCCACCAAAGCAAACAGAAAAATTAGTAATAAAAAAAAAAAAAAAAAATTTAAAGAATACCTTATCTGCAGAAGGATTGAGAGTGCTAAGCAAAAACCCTGAAATTCAGTCAATTATCTAGTGATTTTCATGATATAATCACCAGTAATGACTTTCCTCAACTCGAAATACTTCTCACAGAGACACAAACAAACCCGCTACTATATTTCTATATAACGAAATGATTTCAGCTACGCGGTTTTAGTATTTGGGGAAAGAGAAATGGTGCGCCCAGAACAAGAAAAAATGAAAGAGGAATGGGGTTATAGAATAGAATGGATCCAATCTAAGCAGAGCTCACTCGTGAAAGAAACACTGTCCCTCCTCCCTCTTTATGAGTTGAAATAAATAGATCCATATAGACAAATTGTGCACATCTGTATTGAACAAACTACTATTGCTTTTTCACCTCTGGAGTTTAAATCCAACTGTAATTCTTCTTTTAATGGAAAAACATAAAAGGAATGTCATAAAAAAAAAATTTAAAAAAAATGTCAGACATGAAAAATACTCCCTTCCTCACCCAAATAGTCGCATTTATCAAAATTTTGGTTCAAAAGAGAGTTTCATAAATTACCTATTGTAATATAAAATATAATATTTCTAAATTTATTATTATTATAATTTTTTATTATATTTATTTTAAATCTATTTATATATTTATTTATTATATAGTTGTTTCAAATAATGGGAGGTTACAATATGACATGTTCCCTAAGCTTTAAGGCCAAGAGTTCCTCGAGCACGATGGTTAAGAGAGTTTTTGTGAGAAAAAAAAAATAGTATTTATTTTATTAATGGATAAAAAGTTTCTCTAGGTAGAGAGGGTAGTACCTTGCATATTGACCAAAAAAAAAAAAAAAAAAGAGAGTAGTACCTTGCTTAATAAATAGCAATAAATGTTGCCTAAAAGTACAATCTTAAATTCCTTTCTTTTCATATTAATAATTATTTTAATTTGATGCACATAAATTAAAACTAACAATAAATATGAGTATTTAATTTTAATTTTATTCATAATTAAACTTTGTGAGCAAGAGAGAAAAAAATTAGAAAATTAAAATTCCTTAAAATATGAAAGATATTATGAGTAATATAGGAAAATATTTACTTGATTCTCCTAAAAAAATTAGGGAATTAAAATTTTCTGAAAATATAAGAGATATTAAGGTTAATATAAAAAATATATATATTATAATCTCCTAAAAAAATTACAAAAGAAAATTATTTAAAAATAAATTACAATCCTTTTAAAAAATTATTATTTTAGAACATAGAGAATAGTATTTTTTTCACAATATATGTTGAGCGTGTCTGACGACTTGGTCACTTGGGATCAGCTCCTTTTCTCTCTATAAAATTTAATACTATTCATTTTATTTTATATTAATAGTCTTTTTATTTTTATATATATGAATTAAAATTAATAATAAATATTAATATATAATTTTATGTTTATATTTTTATTACAAATTGAGAATAAAAGAGAAAAAAATAAAATTTAGTAAATCAATTTTTTTTTAAGTTGAGAGAAATTAGAAACAATGTAAAAAAATAATTACTATGTTTTTTTTTTAAAATTATTTTAAAATGGGGTAATAAAATAAATGGGAGAATTTACATATCCACCTGGCTGGAAAGGAACATGCAGATCTACGAGGAAGGAGACAGTCGACTTCTTGGACTATTTTAAAACTCTTGGACTATTTTAAAACTCTTACTACTAGTTTAATTTTCACGTACACCATTTCCCGCCGACATTACCGGATGTGAAATACATACGTCAAATTTTCTCTAAAATTGGAAATATTGCGAGTGCTATTGAATTAATTTATAAAATTTTATAATTTAAACTACTATATAAATTTATTAAAATTTTAAAATTTTTACAAAATAATATTTTTATATAATTTATAATATTAAATCTAACATCAATTAATGTAAAATAAGAAGATCGCGAGATGATCAAATGCTCTCACATCTGTATGAGCATACATACATGTTTTAAGCAATTTAATTTTTAATGTCAATTTATTAAAAATGCATCTCTTAAAATATTTATAATAACGCAATTACATGAATATGTATTTATGTATTTTTTTGTTTTTTACTTTTATTTGAGACTTATTTGAGGTCGAGGATGAAGATATGTTCTAATAATAATATATATTTTAATATTAAAATATTAGAAATATATTATTTAAATATTATTTCTTTAGTTACATAAAAAAAATAATTTAATTTAAATATTTTGGTCAAATTAACCAAATTTTAACCAAAAAATAATTAATTTAACCAAAAAAATCAAGAAAAGACGGAAGAGTATATGTTTACGTAGAAGCGAGTAAAATAGAGAAGGAGAGAGAGAGAGAGAGAGAGAGAGAGAGAGAGAGAGGTGGTCTTTAATTTACACCACCGGCAGAGAGAGAGAGGTGGTCTTTAATCTACACCACCGGCGGAGAGAGAGAGAGTCTCTTTAATCTACACCACCGGCACATGACGAGGAGGAGGCTCCACCAAAATTCCTGGTAAAAAATACAAAATTTGGAGCTACTACTACTTTCGATCAAAATCTCTGAATTTTGGGTCATGCGGGCGAGAGTGTATCCACTTCGGTGCTGGCATTTCACTGTTTTCTGTCTCAAGTGGGGGGTGGGGTAGGATTAGGTTAAATTTGCTGTTTCGCAAATGTTATTTTATTTGCTAATTGAACCTCAATTCAATAATTATATTTTATAAAAAAAAAATTATAATTAATTTTTACAATTAATAAATTTAAATATAATATAATTATTAAATAAAATATTAGACAAGAGATAAGACGACATTTGAGATAACAAATTTAGCTTAAAGTAAGATCGTAACAAGTTGTTGAAACGGTGGATCAAAATTTTTTGATCGGGTTATAAAAGTCAAAATTTTCTTATATTTTAGAAGTAATAGAGAATAATTTATTTATTTTTTCTACTCCAATCAACATTTTCACAATACTAAAAATTATTTTAGCACTCAAATTTGTCTACATTTTTTTTTCTTATTCTTTTTCTTAAAAAGGGTTACTCAAATTTGTAAATTATGAAATACTATATGATATGGTATTTTTAGTTATTACAAAATACAATTTGCATCGGATGCCTACACGTGTCCTAGACTTTACTTTTTCTTTGGTAGTGATTGTGTTCCGTGGCACTCCTACTCGTAAAAGAAGAAAGTACTACCACATCATGAAAATTACAAAAACAATGGAACGCATGCCTGAAAATTACTGTTTTTTCCCCTCTTTTCTGTTTGTTTTTAAAATATTAGCCCGTAAAACGTTTCCAATCTCGAATAGGGATCGAAAGTGAAAATTGACAAACATGTACAGATACATATTGCTTTCAAGCAAGGGATTAAGCTCAAAAAATAATATATTATATATGTATATATATAGCAATGCATGATTAATTGTATAATGTGATAAGCCAACACATGTATTAAGTTAATAACGTGTTAATCAAAAGATTTAATTAACACATCACAATTTTATTTTTTATTTTTATTTTTTTATGGTATGGACACTTCTCTTTTCAAGTAAGCTGGCCGGAAAGTATAAATAAAAATAAAAATGTTCACAGGTTAGAATCGGATTTGGCTTCCCGCTGTTACACTTTTCACGTAATTTTATGCAATGCACTACTAAATATTATATATTTCTTGATAATCTAATTTACATAAAAAAAAATTATCATTTTATTTGTAATATTGAGTTATATTATTGTTCTAAAAACAAAAATAATCAGACATTTTTTTTTCATTAAATAAATATATATTTTTAATTCAAAATATATTTATTACTATTATTTTTGTTAGAATTAATCTTTATATCATGAATTATGTATAAATATATTTGAATCATTATATGAATATGTATTTCTCAATTTGAATATATATTTCATGATGCAGTCAAATTTCATGATGTATTGCATGAAGAACATACTAAAGGGAATCAAAATCCGTTGGAATTGTACGGGTAAACGAGCTTTATGGGCTTCAGTGACGCGTGAATCTTGAAGTTAAGCATGGACCTCATATTTAAAAAATATATTTTGACAACCATTTAACAGAGTATATTTTAAGACATATATAAAAAAAAATATTAAAATATTATATATTTATTTAAAAAATAATTTAAAATTTTATATTTTAGTTTTTAATTAGAAATTATAAAAATAAAAAATATTTTCAAATAATTTATATGAATTTTAAATATTATATTATATAATATTTAAAATATATTATAAAAATTATAAAACGGAAGCAGCAACACGCAAATATGATAAGATGGAGTCCTTACCTTAAGGTGAGTCACTGTGTAGTTTAAAATGCAGATAAAATAAAAATAGGTCCCGTTTTATGGTTTCTTCCATTTTCTCGGAGTTTTAAGAACTGTGACAACGTCAAACATAACCATGTTTTGTCAAGTTGCTATGATTAACGCATATTAATTAGGGATCCTTTTGACGAATTTTAAACCAATAGGCCCCAACTACCCAACTAAATGAGTGTATTTTGGCGTATGCAAGTGTATAGATGACTAGGGTAGTTTCTATTTAATTATCATTTTCTCTAAACGATATCTACTTAAAAATATATTTAATTTGTTAATTTTTTAAGACCTATAAAGACCAACATCTATATATATAGCGGATGTCCGTCAATAATACAAATAGATAATGATAAATTTAATTAATATAATAAAATATTAAACAATAAATAATTGATCACAATCTTACAATTAAGTCTAACTTTGAATATCCGTCCTATATATATATTCACACACACACACACACTCATATTCTCTTATTGATATATTATTAATGTTTAATAAAATTCTTGCGTTAGCCACAAAATCCGAATCTCGATGGACCTTAGTGCGTGCGTACCTTATTCTAAAGGAGGCCACACCAATTTCTTCGGCGACTCACAAACAATAAAAAAAATAAATAAAAAAAATAAAAATAAAATAAAAAAATACATTAGGAAAATATGAGTTTTTAAAGTCAACATTGAATAATTGACTTACAGGTGAAGTGGTTGTCAGTACCACCCCACGTAATGACGGGATTGGGTTATGACTTCAACAAGAATATGATGCACATCACACGATAACCATTTTGTCTTTAGAGGACCGAAAATGGATGCCACTACGCGACTCCCGTCTTTTACAACTATAATTGAAATTAAAATTTATTTTTTAAATACCAAGTGTTTTATCATTTTAAAATAAAAACTAATTTAATATTTTTTATTATTCGATAAACATTTATACTTTTTTATTAAAACTTTGGGTATCAAAAATTCTTATGAATATTACAACGATAAAAATATTTTAAGTAATTCTAGTCTTTTGCAAGTAGATATAATCTCAATATCATGTATTATCATTACAAGTAAATGTAAAAGCAAAACATAATTTTAATTATAATTTTTGCATGAAAAGTTATATTTATAGATATAGTGTGAAATTTTTATTTATATTTATAATGAAATGAGAAATTAAAAATATATTATGATACTAAAATAAAATTTTATTTTTAATTTCAAAGCATGATATAAAAAATAATTATTTTTTATTTTAAAACAATAATAATAATAATAAGAGTAAAATTCATCTTAAGTATACATAATATTTCAAACTAAACCCTACACTTTCATTTGTGTAAAAACAGACCTCTTAACTATGTTTTTTTGCTTCATATTTCACCACCCGTTTAAAAAAATTGTTAAATATTAAGTATACTTCGTGTGCTCAAAATGAAATAAAAATAAAAATTTCGGGTGCAGTTTAAAATATTGTGTGTACTTAGTGGACTCAAAATCGTTAAACTATGCTGATTTGGAGAGTCAATATGAAGAAAAGACATAATTAAGGGGTCTAATTTGATACAAATGAAAATAAATGGTGCAATTTGAAACATTAGTTATACTTACTATGCTCAAAATGAAATTTACTCTAATAATAATAAGTAATTAAGTATATTTCTTTTTGTGTGTGCCCTGAAAATTCATCGCCTCTGAAGATTACTGTGGAGTTTATAGTCAACCATACCTTAAAAAGGTTTTCAAAATCAGAAAAGCTTATTAGTGAAGCTCTCCCAGATGGAGGTGGATTTATTTTTATTACAGCCTGGCCATTACAGTAGCCTACACATGTATTAGTATAACAAGTTTTAAAAATGGCATCTCCGTATCACAAATGTTTAGGATTTCACTTCCATCTATTATAATTTTTATGTAATTTTATTTAATATATATTTTTTTAATTTTAATATATTTATTTATAATGATATGAATATATTACTAAATAATTTATTATATAGAGATTGCCTCTATAAAAAAATTTAATTTATTTGTCTATCTACTTTTTTTTTTTTATATATAAATGATGAATAATAATTTAAAAAATATATATATTTTTTAATATGTGTGCTCTTTATAATTAAAAAAATATAAATTAGACGGCAAAATTATTATTTTTAGTATAGTGATACAATTCAACATTAGAATTGATATTACTTAAGATTATTAGGTGAAATGTGTCATGGGCAGAGTCAACTCCAACCACAAATCAATGTTTAATGCGAGAGTACTAATTATAAAGCTCATGGTACTATATGAGTACAATAACGTGCAATTACGATGTTTCTTGATAAACAAAGGCGCATTATTACTAGTATATTCAAATTGCGCGTATTAAATTCCTAAACACATCAAGTCAAACAATTAGCAGCATCGAAGTGGATCTTATTTCTTCTTGTTTGACTATGCATTAAAATAAATAAATAAAATAATAAAGTGTAGAAAATCGGTAATAAAGCCGCGTGAACATTTAATGTTGTTTGAATATTTTATTTGAATAAAATAAAATTTGGATTTTGACCTTTTTAAATAATATGCAATATATCAAATTAATTACACATAATTAAAATAAGAAATTTGGTATTTAATAAAAAAAATTATTAATAATTTGACAGGATTTTACTACATTCTTAACATTGACTATTGATGAAATATAAATTAGATTGGAAAAAATCAGTTATCAATTCTAAACATATATAATATTTATGTTATAATTGAAAATATTTTGTTAGATGGAGTGCCAATTTAACATAATTTTGGCTTAGCATAGAGATCCTCAAATGTCGGCCAATAAATGGGTTAAAGCAAAAATAAAGATGTTCCATAATAAATAAATAAATAAATAAATACCAATTTATTATTATTATTATTTTATTTCGTCAAATCCAAAAAGTCAATATTAATATTTGCCTGTAATTTGTAGGTGAAGCCGTGTCTCCTTTCAATGGCCTGAGGAATTGATCATTTTCTCTTTATTTATTTATTTATTTATTTATTTTCTTTTCATTTGTTTTTCTGTCACGAAATGATGTGAGTTAATGTAAAAGGTACGAGTACCACTGATGCCAAGACAACATTAAAATGATCGAAAAATTGCTGTTGACGCGTTTTCATACAGGATTTTCTATTGCTTTTAATGTGTTGGATATTATAATTTAAAATAGGATAATAGTAATTGATATTAGTATTTAAAAAAAAAAAAATATATATATATATATGCATATTTATTGTATAATTATTGTACATAAAACAATACAAAGTGTATTGTTTGAGAGTTTAAATATTTAATTTAAAAAATAAGATTTTTTTTTGATTATATTACTCATTATATTATGTTTTATTAAATTAATATATAATAGATGTGTAATGAATGTATATATAGTTATAGTCTTATTTAAATAGGAGAATAGTGAAATAATAGTTAAAATAATGGGTTATAATATTGATATAGTAATTTAAAATATGATAATAGTGATTGAAGTGGTGGGCCATATTTGATAAAGTAAGGATAATTTAGACAATAAACATTATAAATTTTTCTAAATTAGATATGTTACAATAATATAAAACGTCTAAAAAAAATAAGTGTTACAATATAAATTGGACAGAAAGAGTACGTGTGTGTGTGTGTGTCTTGTCATTTAAAATTGAATCTTATTCAAAAGAATATTATTTTTTATGAGTTTTATGTATGTTCGTACATTTTCATTATCGTTAGAAAACATATACTCTATTCGTTCTATTTATATTGTAATATTTATTTTTTTTGGACATCCTATATTATTGTAATATACAAAATTTGAAAAGTTTAATAATGTTAATTATCTAAATTACCATTATTTTATCAAATATGACACACCGCTTCAATCACTGTTACCATATTTTAAATTATTATATCAATACTATATCTCTCCACTTTAACTACTACTTCACTATTCTTATGTTTGAATAATAATATCAATCACTATTTCCATATTTAAAATTATAATATCAAATACATTTTTTAAACTCTACATAAAATCAAAATATTGCAGTCATCTTAGGATGGAGGGAGGGAGAGTATATATATATATATAGAGTCAGCAAATTTAATAAGTATTTTAGCGTAAAAGCCATTAAGAAGGACTACTTGATATATAGTGCTCGTTTGATAGTAGCGTGAAAGATTATGACACTCAAATGTAGTAAAATGTCATATTTGTTAAACTGTGATAAATTAATTTAAATTTAAAAAATTAAATTTACAACTTTAATTTAATTTTAACAAAAACTTGAAATTGAATTTAAACTGTAAACTACGGTTTAATAAGTTACCACATCAGTTTATTAGAAGCAACACTTGCAGATGAAACTCGAATACAACTCCACATCACATTTACCGAAACCGTTGATAAAATTAGTGAATAAATGTACACAAATAAAGGGCATGTTCGGCACAGCTTATTTTAGAATAAATTAAAATTTATTTTATAACTAGAATAAGTTATAAGCTGGAAAAAAAAAATATATTGACTAATTTTTTAAAATAAATTAACAATATAAGTCATAATTAACCTATAATATTTTTAAAATTAATAAAAATAACTAATTTTAAATTAATTAATTTTTAAAAATAAATTATAATTAATTTCAATAAATTGAAACAAACATGTCAAAAGCGCTTTGGTGTATTCTTATGTTAGTAGAGAGAGAATTGTGTGGTATGGATTTTATGGTGGATATGGACCTATAATATTTTTAAAATTAATAAAAATAACTAATTTTAAATTAATTAATTTTTAAAAATAAATTATAATTAATT
>JAUMHB010066368.1:0-13839 GCA_032359685.1 Pittosporum tobira | reverse complement strand
ATAATCAATCTTCTATTTCGATTTCAATATAAGCATGACTCCTGGGAATCGGATAAACTTTTAATTAAATTCCGCATTGATTTTGATCCGAAATCCCAACAGAAATCGCCTATGCTAAGACTTCCATCACTACGGTAGAATCTAGCTCCAATGATTTTACTGCAGCATTAATAACAGTCCATTTTTGTTAATTCAAATATTGTTCTCCCTATTTTGCTACATAGATTTAGATTCGGCGAAGTTATGAAAACCTTAACAAGTTATCAGTTATATGGGAAAATGTTGGATTTTTAAAGCAGATAGTTATATTTTGAATATTTAAGAACATCCAAAGACCATTGGTATGCAACTCTTTGCTTCACGAACTTTTCTTAATAATCAGTGAAAAACGACTAAGAATTTTATAGCTCCATTGAATCAAAACCTATGGATTGTATATGCAGGAAAGTTTTGGATACAACAAAGTTATGAAATATTAACCATATATTTGTGGACTATTATTGAGAAATGTTTTGTGTACAAAGTTGCATGTTGATGGCATTTCAATGTCGTTTGATATTCAAAAACTTTATACGTCTTAAAAAGAATGACAGTCACCTCATCAGTTTATCATAAACAGTTTATCATAAACTGATGAGGTGACAGTCATTCTTTTTAGGACAAAACAAGTATGTAACAATATGTATGGGTGAATTCAATATAATGATCAAGAATTTCATAATTTCATAGAATTCGAATCCACGCAAATAGTACATGTAAACATATGTTTAAATTAGTTACTTGTTGCAAGTAAAATTTGAGGAAGTTTGGCAATTGCCCTTCCATTTGCTAGGAGGTGGACCGAATCCTGCATCATGGATATTAAATATATTATTATTATTAGAGAATATACTATTAATTATTTGGTCCTAAAAATTATTTTTCTCCCGCTGTCGCCGACGGCTATCATAGCCGTCGGCGGAAACTCTAATTTTATTAACCTTCGCCGCTTCCTTCTTCCGATGAATTTTGTTCTTCCACCATAATTATAACAACGCATATCACTATGACGACTGCCGCCGCCAAGTCCACCACTCCCCTAAAATTCACAATCCCTAGCCCTGTGTCCAAACTCACGGCACCTATAGCACTCCACATCACCTCTGCAACCACCGTCGCGAGATCCGTTGAATTTGCCATACCTGTTTACCAAGCCACGTTTGTCTTTCTTTGCACTGTAATTGTGCTATTTTTCTAGCCATCTGCCTTTTCTAAAACTCTAGCTGCAACTGCTTTGCTACCGTAAGCCTAGTCATCCCTAGCCGCAGCCGCTTGCTGCCGTAAGCCTAACCATCCCTAGCCGCAACCACTTTGCTGCCGTAAGCCTAGCCATCTTTAGCCGCAGCCACTTTGTTGCCGTAAGCCTGGCCATCTCTAGCCGCAGTCGCTTTGCTGCCGTAAGCCTAGCCATCCCTAGCCGCAACCGCTTTGTTGTCGTAAGCCTAGCCATCTTTTTATTAGCCGACTTTGTAAACCATAGGTGAAGCGTGCTTGAGCTAAGTCGAGCCTTGGCCCGAGGCCTTCTTAAAATTCTAGCTACAGTGGTCGTTGCCATCGTAAACGACCAAAGTCTGCAATAAGCTTAGGTTTCTTGTAAGACTAGGACAAAATCCTAGCAAAGGTTTCTTTCTTCCGTTCTCTGTTGTGTAAGTCTAGGACAAAATTCTAGCAACTTTTGTCAACTATTGGATGCTACTAATACCATCAATGAGTTGAAGATTCGTGACGAGATATTTTTTAATTTTTATTGCTTGGGGCTTATTTTGTAACAAGCTGAAAGTTTATGTTTCACTTCCCACCTGTGCGCCTCAAACACTCGGCCTAGGTGCACAAGTACACATAATCGCAATGCATGCTTAACCCCAACCGGCGGCATCTGCCCGGTCTAGGGGGTAATTTCAACTCTCAACCCGGCATTACTCCCACAGTCACTCCTAAAGTTTCATCATGCCTAAGGTAAATCATAAGCATGGTCAAACTGGGGGGCATACTACGGATAGCCACCTGGGTTATTACGGCTTAATTAAACAACTCAATTTAATTCAAAATCAGGGTCCAGATGTCCGACCGGTATTTCTAAAACAAACAATCTTTATCAAGCCCCAAGTTGTTTACAATTATGAATTTTGTCAAAATTAATTATAAATTTCCAACCGGACTCCGTTTGAAAGAGTTAAGTCTTATTTACATACCGGGCTCAACACTTGGTAAAATTTTTCAGTTTTAACTAAGACATTCATCATTCATCCGAGCAAAAAGAATTATAATGGAATTCAAATTGAGATTTCATTAACAATTCGAAAGAATTACAATGGAATTCAAATTTAATTTTCATTACCAATTCGAAAGAATTACAAAATCTGTTTACAGAAAAAGTTCATCACCCTCTCCTAATTTTTCATAACCCATCCTTAGGGGCATCTGAATCGCCTTGCTCAAGGCCGACGGTAAATTACTTGTCGACTTCTGGTCAGTGGCCCGAACCAAGCACATGTCATTGCAACTTCCACAAAGGTTGATATTTCTGAGGCTAAAAAGTTTGATGACAAGTACTTCGCTAGGCGCGTTTCCCAGCCGAAAGCAGATCGGGCAGCTCCACCTTCCTCCAAAGGCGTCCCAGCAGGCTCTTCGGGAACTCCCCCCTGCAGGCTGCTTGCCAACCGGCCCATCCTTGGACTCAGAATCGTCGGCCTCTGGGTCCTCCAGAAAGTCCATGACTTCTTTCATGTCAAGACCTCTTCTGGCACCTTGGCGGACCGCTCATTTGAAGCCCTCCAGGAACTGACCGGCAGAGGCCTGGATGATCATCTCCTCAAAAGTTGCTGGCCCTTAAACTCATCTGCTGCCTTATCCACCCTCGTGGAGGCCAACTCTAGTTCTTTCTTGAAGCTGGCCTTCTTGCCTTTCCAAGCATCCCGCTCGACCTTGAGCTGCCTGCTTAGAAACACCATGGAAACCTCAGCCTCCACGGCCCTCACCCCGGTGGCCTCTAGCTTTTGGGAGATCTCTTTTTCCCTCCTGGCGTCCTTCTTCACCTTCTTAGCGGCCTCCGCAGCAACCTTAGCAGTGCCTTCCTCAGCCTCCTTCAGTTGCTGCTTTAGGCATGTGATCTCCTGAGTGGCCCCGCTCGCGGTCTCCACTGCGTGGTTGCCCCCTTTATGGAGCTCATCATCTAGCTTATCGCCTATAACAACACACCAAACAGTCAGAAAAAAATATACAAGTATGATACCTGCATGACTCTAAGCACGAGAAAAGACAAGTATGATACCTACACCATCCGAAAGGCGACATTTAGGGCAGACTCGGGATAAGTGACCAAGCCTATCTTTGCCCGGTCCCCATCCAGAGGCATATTCTTCAGAAGGGCAGTATTAATGGCATTAGAATACGTGTGAAGCAATGCCTCATTAAATGCCCTAAAAAGACATGCACACGAACGGAATATAAGGAGTCGGGCAAAAGTTTAAACAACACACAAGACGCTGGAGACTCATCTAAGTGGCCTTGATCCCAGCCCTCTGTAGACTTGTGAAATTTTCTACTTCACCACAGATATTCAAGGGACGATCGGACTCAGAGCTTGCCAGCACACTAAAGTACCTAACCGGGCTGGGGAGCATTGATGGAGATCGTCCCAAATCAGGGTTAGGGTCTTCACCTTAGCCCTAATTAGGGTAACATGGCATCCCACGTGGCAACCCACACGGTCGGTCGTCCTCAAAACTTGGCGATTCGTCTCGCCCAAAAAAGGACTAAGCCAAACTCTCGGCCCTCGAAAGGAGCTGGCATCCATCTTTTTTTGGCCGGACCAACACCGTCAGCGACTTTTAAACTATCCGCCTTGGGGGCAGGCCTTCCCAGCTAGCAGGCCCAACCCATCCCATCGATTGGGCCTGACTTAGGCTCAGCGGCCCAAAGGCCATAAACAAGTTCCAAGACAACGTCCAATCAGCCGCCTAACCCTGACAGCCCTGTCAACTCAAGCAAGACATGCCATGCCTACTTTATCGGGCTGCGGGCCAATGGAAATTCTACAAATACCACCTTATTTGCACAAATGAGGGGATCCCCGCTCCAGAAACAAAAGAGAGCCAAAATTCTACCCAAATACACTCTCAAAAATACATGGTAAACTTCTCGCTCTCAACCTTAAACTCGGATTATCACATTAATTTCTTCACTAACTTAAGCATCGGAGAGGAGAACGAGGAAACAAACCTCTCGTGTTGCCCGTGTTTCAGGTGAGCCCACTCTTGCCAACGTGTGTCCAACTGGAAGTAAAGTTTGGACTTGGTCAACGATCGAGTTGGTCCTAACAACGGTCTTCCTGTAATTTTACTTTTCATGTGGCATATATTATTTTGTTTCAAATGAGTTTATAGTATAATTCTATCTCAACAAGCAAAGTCTAATTATACATAGCAATAACCTTATATTAGTGGAAATTCTTAAAATATAGGAAGGTTTAGAATTTCCAAACTCGGAGAAAAATAAGGGGAAAAGAAAACAAACAAAAAAAAGGAAAAGGAAAAGGAAAAGGAATATATATATATATATATATATATATATAAAAGGAGAGCGGATCTAGGGCTATACCTGACTGTGACCCTGTAGCTATTAAGCTAATGGCAGTCGTCTAGATCTAGATCTAACGACTAGGGATTGGCCCATCCTTAATAATGGTGAACATCTTCCCTTAATAATGACGGACAAAAAGTGACCGTTTTGTACTTTTTTTGTATAATAATACGTCCACCAATAATAGTGATGGACGAAAAATAATATTATTTTTTATTATTAATATCCACCATTATTACTCGCAAACATATTTTATTTTATTTTTTTTCAAAATTTTGATGGATGTCTCTTTTTATAATTTTTTATTCTGACGTCTCCCACTGTTATTGGCGGACATCACAAATATACTATAACCTTTTAGAAATGCTTTGACCTCCAAAAAGACTATCCGACTAGGATAGAACTTTTTATTTCATATATGCTATGACATATGACGATGTAATTCGGAACAACAACCTTTTTATGGAATGAGGGGTAATAGTCTTGATTTTCTTAAATTTTAAAAGTCAAAATGTTTTCCTATG
This sequence comes from Pittosporum tobira, assembly GCA_032359685.1. Taxonomy (NCBI): domain Eukaryota; kingdom Viridiplantae; phylum Streptophyta; class Magnoliopsida; order Apiales; family Pittosporaceae; genus Pittosporum; species Pittosporum tobira. The sequence goes on along the minus strand of JAUMHB010066368.1, from coordinate 8,695 downwards.
TTTGAACCTGGTACCCGTGTTTAGCGTTTTTCATGAATACTTACCACCAAATGGGCTTTCAAAATTCCTGTTAAAACGGTTATTCTGTTTCTTCTTATTCGACTCGAAAATGCTTTTTCCTGCTCTTCTCTCTCTTACCTCTGAAATCCTCTGCACCTTGTAGGGCTCTCCATCAATTTTATCGTCTTCCACTTACGGTAAGTGTCATCTTTGTTTCTTTTCCCGGCAAAAAACGGTTAGGTAAAGATTTTCAGACATTTTAAAAACAAAAACCTTTTCTATGATGTTTCTCAGGAAACAGACACTTTTGATTTGGGTGATCTTGACTTCGAATTTTTGTAGGTTAATTTGAGGGGATCCTAGAAAAAGAGTTAATGGCTTATAAGGTGGATCAGGAATATGATTATCTATTCAAGATTGTATTGATTGGAGATTCGGGTGTCGGAAAGTCTAACATACTTTCCAGGTTTACAAGGAATGAGTTCAGTTTAGAATCTAAATCCACCATTGGTGTCGAATTTGCAACCAGGACTCTTCAGGTTGGTAAAATTCTTCGTTCTGAGATCAATATATAATATGCGTAGTTCATGTTCCTTTGTGGTTGGTCATCCGCGTTTCTCCCAAAAAAAATCCCCTTGTGAAAAAAAAAAAAAAAAAAAACTCTCCTTTTTGCTGATGATCGAATAAACTGACGCAGTAATCTCAATAACCTTAAATAGTGTGTAACTAGTGAATCCAAAATTATATGTTCACCATCTAGCTCATCATCCCTTGTCTCACGTTAATCTAATAATCAAATCTTAATCATCCCATCAATGAAGACTTACTATTAACAAGTAAGAAAATATAAATGACCGTTAGATTAAAATGGAACAAGCGATGAACTAAAGGATCAAACAGAAAATTTGTGAATTCATTAACGATGTACTCATTATATTTAAGGGTAAATATAAAATAAAATGTATGCAAATTTTATGAATGAGACTCTGTGTGAAACTGAAGGCAAAACAACGAGAATGCCTTTTTGTAACGACTTGAAATGGATAACATATCATCGTGGATTTATTAATTGGCTCGAATGAAACGGTGCAGGTAGAGGGAAAGACAGTAAAGGCACAAATATGGGACACAGCAGGTCAAGAGAGGTACCGAGCCATCACAAGTGCGTACTATAGAGGTGCAGTTGGGGCTCTCTTGGTCTATGACATAACCAAGAGGCAGACCTTTGAGAACGTGCAAAGGTGGCTTCACGAACTGCGGGACCACGCGGACTCCAACATTGTGATCATTTTGGCCGGGAACAAATCTGACCTAAATCATCTCCGAGCAGTCCAAGAACAAGACGTTAGGAGCTTGGCCGAGAAGGAAGAACTCTCTTTTTTTGAGACATCGGCATTGGAAGCACTGAACGTCGAGAGGGTGTTTCAGACAATTTTGTTGGACATTTATCAGATAATAAGCAGGAAGGCACTGGCGGCGGCTCAGGAGGCGGCCTCTGTTCCCGGACAAGGTACCACCATTCAGGTCTGCGGTGATTACTCGAATACTTATAATAGGAAAACTTGTTGCTCGAATTGATTGGCATGAGACTTTCATTATATGTGCCACACTGTGCCAGAAAACACACTAAATTGCCCCTTTTATCACGATATAGTTGGGTAGGTGTAAAAAACACACCTGTGTCCTATTTGCTACATTTTAACATCAAATTTCCTCCCGGAGATATATACATACCACCACTAGACACATATGTCGTTTTTATTACAACCTAGTTGATTGATCAGTCACGATTAAAAAGTAAAAAGGATACTAAAAAGTCAGCAGACCATAAGAATACATCGAACTTTGAGAACTAACATTGGGTCGAACATGTTAAATTTAGCCATGTCCATCTCCTTATTTTTCACTGAAAGCAAGAATTAGTTTCGGAACAATTTATGTACTATCAAATTCAGCTGACAGATTAGTTAAAAGCTTTGCAAGATTGTTTTGTACCTACTTTGATCATGTTGCCATTAATTTGTATATTCTTCAACCTTTCTCTTCCATTCTGTTTACTCGATCTTGATTCAAATGTAGTACATTCTTATGTTTGCCAGTAAAATGAAACAGTTAAAAGTACTTTTGCAGCAGGTTCAGATGAGAAGTTGATTAAATCACGTGTCCATTAAGATAAATAACCGGGAAAATAGTCCATTAGGTCACAGAGTTTTGTTGACCGTTTTCTAGGTCAATAGTCTTGTACTACCAAAAATATAATAGTGTCTTTAAAAGGTCTCCAAGCGACAATCTCACTAAACCTTACCCAAGGGAAGGGGTGCTGCCCCCTCACCCCTGTCCACTCACTGGGAAGCAAAATCTTGTTTGTACTGATATATCCTGCTGGACACTATGTTGTTCCGATATAGCATCTTCCGATGCACAGTATAAGCTATCTCCAACAATCATAATGGCACTACATAAGACCTGTCATTTTAATGACGTTCTCATACAGGACGACGCGGCCCAACAAAGGCTAAAGGAGTGTGCTATAATCCAAACTAAAACTTTCGGATACATTGCACTGTAACACTGCTCTACAATTCTAACTATTGTTGTTATGCCATCTCGGTGCTTAAGCAGCCTATTAGATATTTAGACCGTACGTCCGGTGGACCAAAAATGCCTAGGCGGTATGTAGTTGGGCAGGATTTTCTCCTCTTTTTTCGTTCTTGTCACAGGTGAGAAAATAGTTAAAACCTATATCTTCTTTTTCATTATTTGTCCCTAGAATTTAATAATTTTATTTTCTGGAAACTAATATGTAGATGAATCTCTATATCTTGAAAATGAAAATCACTATCAATGTAAATAGTGATGGCTTTTTGTAGTATTATTGCTGATTTCTTTATTTAGTTCGGTGTAATTTTCTTTCTAATTTGGACACCAAATTCTTTGAGAGCCTGTTTGATTGGTGTTGAATGAGTCTTAATGGCTCAATTCTTATTCAATAAATTCATCAGATTTTTTTCTTATAGATTTTAAGTTCAAGTCTCCCACGCACAAAGTTATTTTTTTTCTTATTCAGTAAACGGAGTTCTTATTTCCCCTAAAAAGTAGATTTATTATCCACTAAATGGGTTTAATAGTATAGAGTCTTGTTCCCTTTATCCGGTAAGATTTTTGGCCCATATTATTAACAAATTATATGAAATTCGAATCTTGGTTTATTTCATATTGATGTATTTGTAAGAATAATTATTACCGCCTGTCAAAAAAAATGATCACATTGTTTGCTAAAAAAAATCAATTGGCTGAATGGTATTGAAAGTAGCTTACTGAAAAAGTAATATGAATCTGTCTTTATTCGATCAGCACGCCAACTTATTGGCTATTTGACAGTAATAGCCTTCAACCATAAAACTTACTTTCCAAATTCAAGATTATTAATTGATAAAAGAAACAGCATAATAGGATACACATGACTCGACATTTATAATGGGTAAGCAGAAAACTGAACTGACCATGTTCGAAAATTTTAATCTTTTTTTTTTTTTTGAAAGTGTATTATACTTTAATTTTTTTTAATGAAATACTGTGTATTATTAATTACATATAATTTTAAAATAATTTATTTCTAGTAAAAATATTGTTTAAATGTTTGTTTAGCCATATTTTAAATTGATATTACGTTCGTTCACAAGAGAAAAGAGCGAGAGAAAGAGAGAGTATATTGGACTCTTAAAATAAAACTAATTTAATTTGACATAATTTTTTAATAAAACAGATTTTGTAATTAGTAATACTTTACCTATATTTTACAATATTCGCAATTATATAGATGACAACAATACTAAGTTTAAGACTTAGTAAATTGCTTTAAAAAAACGTAGATAATATATCTCCTGTAAGACAAAGGGAGGTCATGATTTAAATAGGTTTTAAGGTTAAATTGGAAAATACCCTTGTTAAGACCATTCAAAAATATCAGTTATCAAACATTTGTTTTCATTTAGGTTCAGATATTCTTAATTATTAATTATCGAGTAGCTGATGAATTAAGTTTTAGACTAGTAGTTGATGCGTGTGTGGTCTGCAAAGGATTTTTTGAGTCTGCGAGCTTCAGGTAGGTTCCAGAATATGTAATCAAACGACCCATGAATTAGTTGAGTTAGCATTAGTTACCTTAACTCATAGTCCGACTTTCTGGACTCAGGACTTCCCTACTTGTACTCATGACATTATTTTAAAGGAAATGCAATGATTTCTCCCTCATTTGCAAAGAATTCTCAAAATAAATAAATAACTAGATAAATAAATAAATCTTAATTATTCAAATATTCAAATATTCTTAATTATTCCGAATTTTTCATTCATTTTTATCAAATCAATCAAAAGACAAACGTTGTTTCAAAAAATTAAAATAACAGAATATTTAATATCAACCTTTTGTACCAATAATAACAGGATTCAGCATTTAGATGTAATCGTTTACACTCATCACCATTTGGAAAACCTTATTTACGAGACAAAATTTTTCATTATTGGCAACAATTGAAATGCATTGCAATTTATAGTTTTCCACTTTCCTTATGAGTAGGGCTATTAAATAAGCTGAACTGAGCCATTGTTTGTCAATTTGTAACTTGATTTTTAAAAATTTTACTTCTGATTTGATTAGGCTCTTTACTCAAAAGAGTTTAAAAGCGAGTAAGAAATTTGCAATGGAAACTACAATTAAAAATTAATACATAAAATATGTAGGAAAATTCAAATAATCAATTAAAACACAAACAATGCATGAATCAAATAAATAAAATTAAATAAATAATAAATAAGAGTTAGCTCTATAAATTGAGATTTCCCAGTCATTAAAAGTAAGATAAATCTTTGTAGATCATCCCTCACTTTTATTATGCCAATCGCATTTCTTTCTCTTTGGCAAACCCCAAAAATGATTTAGATGCATCAAAATTTTTATTTTTCTTGATTTTTTTTTTTTAATTCGACTCATTTTACGTTCACTGGAAGTCTAAGTCATAAGTGTTTAAGTATGACTCGCATGAGGTTTGGCCTTGTTTGGAATAACTTATTTTTATTGATTATAACTTATTCTTAAAATAAATTATCTTAAAAGTGTTTGTTTTAATTAATTTTTTTTTTAAATATAGGTTGAGTACAACAATATTTTCAGTTTATTTGAAAAAACTAGTCAATAGATAATTTTTTACAACTTATAGCTTATTTTAGTTAAAAAAATAAATTTTAAATTATTCTGAAATAAGTTGTGTCAAATAGTTTATAATCACTAAAAAGAATCAACTTGTCTTACATTCAATTCAAAACAATTGAAAATGAACTCATATGACTCGTAAGAGTTTGACAACTATGAATTGATTATTAAAAAAACAAAAACTTGTCCCATCTATATTTATATTAATATATAAATACAGTAACAAATGGAAATCTCTCAGAGAGTCCAATAAATGAAGACTCTCTCAGGTTCATTTCAAAAATAGAGCTATCTTATATAGTCTAATTTTTTAACCTAAATCAACTCTTAACCCGTGTGTTTAATCCCATTATGTCAATACCACAAACGCAAATTATATGAGTTAGGATTCTTCTTATTTGCCGGCCGACGGAACAAAACAATTGACTCCTCCCACGTTAGACTTACCCTCATGATTGCTAAATCATTCTTATCTCTCCTTTCACAGGAATTATCCTACTCTTGCAATTGGATTTTTACTACATGATTATGCTGATTTATTATGATATCATATTTTCTCCTTCATAATTATGTTGATCTTGACTTCCTATTCATTATAACTAATTGGATTTATCAGTTAGTTCTCTTAGGTAATTGGATTATTCAATTAACTTTAAGTTATTCAGTATTCATAAAATTCCATTGTTTATAAATTCAGTTTCAGTTCAGACAATCCATATAGAGACACTTTGCTACATATGTAGCAGCATGTCAATTAATTAATTAATTATCATGTCTCCTAATTAAAGAAGAAGTAGTAGTATAAGATAATGTTTTATTAGTTTTGGAGATTATTCCATGGTTGTGTTCACCCCCATACATAATTCTAAGGTTACCAGGCTCTATAACTACTCATTCGACACTTGAAATTGCTCATGTGCAACAAATTAAATTATTACTAAATATTCAATTTATATACATTACATACCTAAATTCAGTGGAATCCTAACGGTAAAGCTCGCACTTAATTCAATGGAGACAATGTTTCGATCAAAATCACATGCATACATACATGCACTACATCCATTCAAAAGTACGGCTCTCGAAACATTGCATTATTGCTTAGCATTGAATACTATATTGGTTTGTGTGTGTGTGTGTGTGTGTGTGTGTGTGTGGTGGTGGAGTGGGGTGGGTGTGGGACAAGATTCATAGTAGTAAGTCCTATGTTAACTTTCATGAAAGCAAAGAAATGGGACAAGATTCATGTATTGGTCTTATCAAAATGATAAATTTTACATAGAATATATACAATGGGTGGCTTACTGTTTATCACCAATCAAGTCACCAATGAGGCCGCAATAATAGGAATTACAGTTGTCCACCATACATTTACAACTATACAAAAATATTTTCATTCATCAAGGACGTTATTATGCATTTTATCAAACTGGTCCTGCTGGGCTTGACAATTGTACTGCATGTGTTATAGGTTGCATTTGTACTTTTCTTAATATGGGCCTGATACTTCTCTTTGTGGACTTCATTACTGTCAATACCCCCACCCCACAAATTGGAGGTCCACAAGGATTGTAGAGCCTCAATTTGGAAATCAAATACCAATGTTGTTGATTCCCAATAAATTTAGTGCATATATCAACCAACTGATTCAATGTAAGAAAAAATATGTTTGAGGAAACCCTTAATGACTTTATCACGAATGAATTGATAATCAATTTTAATATGCTTGGTATGAGCATGTTGAATGGGGTTATTAGCCAAAGAAATAGCATTAATATTGTCAACATTGAGATGTAGAGGTAGAGAAGAGGCACTAAGATCATGAAATAATGCTCGAATCCAAACTAATTCACATATGGCATCGGCAACTGACCTATATTCAGACTTGGCATTAGAACGACTGAAAACTGATTTTTTCTTGGTGGTCCAAGATATAAGAGAATATCCCAAAAACATACCATACACAATAATAGAACGATGAATGTCAGAATCACTAACCTAATCACTGTCTGAGTAAGCATGAAGAGTCAAATTAGTTCTAGATGGGAAGAAAAATCCTTAGCCCAATGATCCTTTTAAATATCGTAACACAAGAATGTGAGCTTTATAATGATCAGTTTGTGGAATTTGCAGAAATTGGCTCAATGTATTAATAGTATAGCTTTTATCAGATCTTGAAATAGTTAAATATTGCAATCGTCCAACGGTGCTTTGCTAAGAAGATGGAACCAAATCCCAAGAACCATGCGCATATTGAAACCAAAAAACATGTTCGAATTATACCTGAACAAATTTTGAGAGAGATGAGAAGAGCATTTGCATCTGGATTAGCGTGTCAATCGTCACGCTTCTACTAGTATCCCCACACACGAACTAAACTCGAGCCTCTAGCGTGATAGCGCAGTTCTCCAGTTTCCTTCTATCTCGTTATCTCTCTAAATCGCACATGATTATGGTTTGGATTACGGTGGCTTCAAAAACATCTATGCCTCTATGTAATCTAACCTTTTAAATAGAGATATAAGAGAGTACGATGAAACCCTAGCTGTCAAAGCCAATATGTTATAAGCTCAGTTCTTTTAATGTGTAACGCTATAGGTTCACCTAACATTAGTAGTAGGCCCAAAACTCCTTTTCGACGCACAAGTCATAAGTGGCCTCTAGGAAGACATTATGGCTACCTAAGTTAAGTGAAAGTCAATTTTTCCGACACAACCTTATCCACAACTAATAATCAAGTACTATTTATGATTGGTTTCTTGGGCATATCGCTAACAGTTCTAAGGGCAAAGAAAGAGGCTTAGAATCTAGTAAACCATTATAGCGAAGTAAATCCAAAATTTATTTCCTTTTATGAAAAAAATACCCTTTGGCTGACTTCAAGACCAACATAGTATTTGATAAAACCCAAATCCTTAATATTGAAAGCCTTACCCAAAAAAAAAACTCTTGAGTTGATTTATGAGGACAACATTGGAACCAGTGGCTAATATGTCCTCAACATATATCAGAGTTATTATGAGCTAACCATGGGATTTTAAAGTAAACAAGGAATAGTCAGCCTTTGAGTATAAACAAGAGATACCAATACAAAATATAATTTTGCAAACCATTGACATGAGGCCTATTTAAGGCCATATAATGACTTATTTAAATAACGAATTGCTTTAAGAAATGGAGGATCAAGACCAGGAGGAGGTCGTATGTGCACTTCTTCATCAAGGTCACCATGTAAAAGGCATTGTTGACGTCCATATGATGAATGCCCCAATTTTTAACTGAATCAAGTTTTGAAATTTTGAAATTTTGAAATTTTGAACTGTGGGGTTTGTCAATTGTGGACTAGAGAATTTAAGTTTTGTGAGTCTTGAGCTAGGAGAGTGTGTATGAGAGAGCTTGGATTTGTGGTTTTTATTGTAATAGAAATAGGAGGAACAAATTAGAAAATATCAATGGTTTAAGGTAACGATGAATCAGAGTTGG
>JAUMHB010066346.1:0-13844 GCA_032359685.1 Pittosporum tobira | reverse complement strand
TTAACGTTGACATTCTTTTTGTCGGAAACCAAATTTTATTTAGTACTTCAAAATATTAAAAATACAAGGTTCTTACAGGGTAACTTTTATTTTTTATTTTATTTTATTTTAAATAATATTAATATAATTTTTCATTGCTTATTACTTTTGTTTTATAAAATTAAGATTGAGTTGGGGTTTAAATTATCGAGGGGGGGGGTTTGGGGGGAGGGTTATGTGGTGGAGTTAAATATCAAATTTTTTTTGGGGGGATTTAAGTTTTAAAATTTTTTGTATTGCCAAGAAAGCCTTCATCTGGCATTAGTATTATTTTTCAATTGCCACAAAATTTAATTTATATCAACACTAATTAGACTTCATAGTATCCAAATTTTTATTTTAAAGTTTAATAGCCAAAAGCGCTAATAGTTTGATGTCAAAATTGTACTGAGGCCTTAATTTTGACACACGAAGGGTTCATATTTTATTTTTATGGTTTCTTAATTGTTTGATTTTGTAATTATCTTCTAAAATTTTAACTTACAGTAATTTGAAATGTTAAACAAATTATTAATCTCATTCCAAAAGAGTTCAAACAAATTTGAGTTTGTTCAAACAACTCAAGTGAAGTTCAATGCTTAATCAATACCTTTATAAACTGAGTTCAGTTAACTTCACTTGAATAGCCGAACCGGATCTAGAAGGAAAGGGTTGTTGTCTACGTTTAGGAAAAATGGATCCAGAAGGAAAGAGTTGTTGTCTACGTTTAGGAAAAATTTAATATAAACATAATTTGATACTAATAGAAATGAGTCACTTGTCTCATCTAAAAGTTTTAAGTTCGAGTTTTGAATAAAACAAATCTGTTATGACAGTTTTCTCATACAACCCATGGATCTTGTTCGAAACAAATTAGTCGGCATAAATAAAAAAAACTCCGAAAATCGGTGGAACAAAAAAAAGGAAAAATTTAATACAAGTCTATGGTCAAAGTCAACTACGCGTGGTAATGTGGAAGCTTTTTTAGTCAGTTGTAGGGCTCACGAAATGGGACATTCCAACTTCCGGTCAACAAAAATAAGTTTGGCTACTCTACAGACTTTGTTTCTTTTTTTTTCTTTTTTTTTTTTTTGGTACGTCTGAACTACAGACGTTGTTTCATTCTGCTGTTGCTGGTGCCAGTCTTGGTCTTTCCATTCAGTTAAAGTCCTCCCACTGCCACTTCGAACACGCCAACCAACAAATAATTTCTCCTTAAAAACCTCCACTACTTTAGAAATCTATCTTCCATTCCATTCTGTCCCATTTTCTCTGTCTTAATATTGTCGAACCAAATAGAATTTATTTATAAATAAACAAAAGAAGCCACTGGCAGCTTCAGATATTCACTACCCCCCACAAACTAAAATGCGCAGGTATGTGGATATCACCTCCCTCTTCCTCTTCCTTTTCCTCTTTCAGTTGGTATCTTCTCAATTACCTTTGCCCCAAATTAGTGCCATGAACAAGCTTTATGATCTAGTCAAAGCCAACACAAACCCTTCTCCATGGAAGAGTAAGACTGCAAACCCATGTTCCTGGGGTGGAATTTCCTGCAGTCCCGACAATTCTTCCATCACCAAACTTTCTCTGTCTGGGTTCTATGTATCTTCCCCTGATATTGTCTCAATTTCTTGTGAAATTGATACTTTGCAGTCTCTTGATCTCTCCAATAATCATTTTAGCTCAATCCCAGACGGGTTCATCACTGGTTGTGGTAAGCTTATTGAATTCAAGCTCTTGAATTTTAGTAGAAATGGATTGGCTAGCGTTTTGCCTACTTTCCAGGGTTTTGTTGTGTTGGAGTATTTGGATTTGTCTTTTAACTATTTGAATGGAAAGCTTGATTCCCAGTTGAATGGGTTGGTTGGGCTCAAGGGCTTGAACCTTGGCCACAACATGTTTGTTGGGTCTATCCCCATTAGCCTTGGAAATTTAATCTTTTTAGAGGAGCTTGAACTTTGCTGCAATTCGTTTCAAGGAATGATACCTAGAGAAATTACAAATTGTGGGAATTTAACTATGATTGATCTTGGTAGTAATAACCTTTCTGGGTCAATCCCCGATGGATTAGGAGAGCTCCCCAAGTTGGAAATTTTGATTCTATCTTCAAATAATTTGACTGGTAAAATCCCCCAAACTGTTTTTAGAATTAAAACCCTTTCGCGATTTGCCGCAAATCAGAACAATTTTAGGGGTAATATTCCATCAGCGGTGTCTAGAAATCTCAGGAATTTAGACCTTAGTTTTAATAACCTAAATGGGTCGATTCCGTTAGACCTTTTGTCACCGTCAAATTTGCAGACTGTGGATTTGTCTGAAAATACATTGGACGGCTCCATACCAACAAATTTGAGCTCTAGCTTGCTTAGGTTGAGATTGGGAAGCAACAATTTGAGTGGGACAATACCAATTTCATTGAGAAATCTGAAGAATCTAACGTATTTGGAGCTCGAAAACAATAAGTTGACTGGATCAATTCCTCCTGAATTGGGTTCATGTCAGAATTTGACACTTCTGAATTTAGCTGAGAACAACCTTAATGGTAGGTTGCCGGTGCAGTTAGGTAATCTTACCAATCTACATGGTCTGAGGCTGCAATACAACAACTTTTATGGGGATATCCCAATTCAAATTACTCAGTTGAAGAAATTGGAAAGACTGAATATTAGCTGGAATTCCTTGACTGGTTCAATACCACCATCAATTTCGAGATTGCAAAATCTCGCAAATTTGGACCTACAAGGAAACTCTCTAAGTGGCTCAATACCTGCTACAATTGGTGAATTGAATTCTCTATTAGAACTCCAACTCGGAAGGAACCAGTTAAGTGGAATTATTATATCTCTGCCAAGAAAATTGCAGATTGCTTTGAATCTAAGTAACAACAACTTTGATGGACGGATTCCAAGTATTCTATCTAACTTGGATGGACTTGAAGTTTTAGACCTGTCCAACAACAAATTTTCAGGTGAAATTCCGGATTTCTTGGCTGGTATGGAAGCCTTAACACAACTGTTACTGTCAAACAATCAGTTGTCTGGAGTTGTTCCAGACTTTAAAAAGTATGTTAATGTTGTCACAACGGGGAACAAGGATTTGAAGAATATCACCTCAAACCCATCCCCGCCTTTGCAGAAGAGCAAAAGAGAAGTTTCTATCGGGATCGTGATTGCAGCAGCAGCTGGTGTATTGTCTATAGGCGTATTTCTTGTCATTGCCGTATCCATCTCCCGGAGATATTACAGAATAAATGATGTGAACTCAAACACGGGAGAAGACATTCCTCAACCACAAGTCGTCCAGGGAAATATGTTGACTACAAATGGCATTCATAGATCAAATATTGATTTCAGCGCAGCCATGGAAGCCGTGTCTCATTCCTCGAATGTCTTTTTGAAGACTCGTTTTTCTACCTTTTATAAAACCGTCATGCCCTCCGGAAAATCCTACTTTGTCAAGAAGCTTAATTGGAGTGACAAGATGTTCCAGTTGGGTAGCCACGAAAAGTTTGGAGAAGAGCTAGTGGTTCTAGGGAAGTTGAGCAATTCGAATGTCATGACCCCACTTGCCTACGTTCTGACTGTTGATTGTGCTTATCTGATCTATGAATTTGCAGAAAAGGGAACCCTTTTCGATTTTTTGCATAGTAATAACTTGGGAAATGATTTGGAGTGGGCCAGTCGTTACAGTATAGCACTTGGAGTAGCTCAGGGTTTGGCGTTTCTCCATGGATGCAATTCTGGTCCGATTCTACTCCTAGACCTTTCCAGCAAAAGCATTATGCTGAAGTCCTCCAAGGAGCCTCTGGTTGGAGAGATTGAGCTTTACAAGGTGATTGATCCTACAAAGAGCACGGGTAGTCTCTCTACAATTGCCGGTTCTGTTGGCTATATCCCTCCAGGTATTGCAGCTGTTAAGCTTACACTATGACCATCAATCATAACCTATATTACTGTTTGACTGTTTGTAGAACTTCTGCATGATCTTTGTGAGTAGTAGGACAAGATTTAAGATTATCGTCATTTTAAATTTGCATTGAGGGAATTGGTTTGCATGCTTTAACATGGTACCTTCTGCGACAACTGCTTAATATTTTCATTTTTTATTATAAAATTGGAAGACATATACATATATACGTACACATATATTCATATATATTGACAGAGATAGATATTCCTTGGAACTATAGCGGCTAAGAATAGGGTTGCGTATTTTGCCTTGTCTGAATTATAGTTACTCAAGACTGATAATTGTAAAACATATAAGTAATTTAATTTTTTCTTTCTTTGCTAAATCATAACATAATAATTAGTAATTTAACATATTCTACCTCTGTTCGAAAAGAATAGATAATATTTTGACTTTTTAAAGTCAACTCTTGAAATCCGATAATTAAAAAATGGTACATTCATTTTACTTTAGTCAATACAATTGTGAATACTTTAATCTGTCTAAAAAGTACTATGAATTGCAACTTTTTTTTTGTTTTCAAAACATAATAGAAACGTATTAATTTCAAATTTTAAGATTTTGAAAATTGACTTCAAAAGGTCTACATGTATCTCTTTTTACGAATAGTGTGACTCAAGAGTGTCCTAAATTTATTGTAAGTACATCCATTAGTTCTGGATCTATCCTGAATTTATTGTAACTACGTCCAGCATTGGTAGGCTTAAGGTTTTCACTAAAATTTCTGAGATGTTTGTGTTGGTCTCACAGAGTACGCTTACACAATGAGGGTCACGATGGCTGGGAACGTCTATAGCTTTGGAGTTATTCTGCTTGAATTGCTGACAGGAAAACCAGCAGTTTTCGAGGGAACCGAGTTGGCCAAGTGGGTTGTGAACAAGTCCGCGCAACAAGACAAATTGGATCAGATTCTTGATTTTAGGCTGAGTAGAACATCACTTGCCATTAAAAGTCAGATGCTGGCAATTCTGAGGGTTGCTCTATCTTGTGTTAGGATTTCACCAGAAGCAAGGCCAAAGATGAAGAGCGTCCTAAGAATGCTCCTAAATGCAAGGTAAGTGTATCCTCAAGAGTTGAATCTACTAGTAGTGGATTCATACGGCGAAAAGCATTTTAGTTTGGATAATATTGGCATTAGTAGCTGCGGATATTTTTCTGTGAAAGATATTACTGCGGTTGTTAGATTTGATAGTAACATGTATGTATTGTGTGTTGTGTTCCAAGTTATTTGGCCATAATGTATTATATCATAGCAGTTTCGGATTAAAGAACTAAAAGTGGGATTGTGGTTATTCCAAATAACTCCATCTTCATTATGAGCCTTGAGTGAAAGAAATCAAAGAGAGACGCACATCTTGTAAAGATATATAGTTTATAAAAATTATGTTCTTCATCTTTGTGTTTGTGTGCTAAAGAGGTTTGAAGATTTCAAGCTGACTTCCCTTATTTTTTACTACTCCCTCTGTTTCAAACCCGGAGACATCTTCAAATGACAACGATTTTTAAGGAGCTATTGAGATGCACATAGACTTCAAGGACAACTAACAAACGAGTAATGTTATATTCTCCGACTCTAAGTTATTCGGAGTAAACTATTTACATGCATGTCTATGGACAATAGAACAATTCTATGAATAGGACCCACAATAAAAAAATTAAAGAGTAAACTATTAACATGCATGTCTATGGACAATAGAACAATTTTATGAATAGGACTCACAATAAAAAAAATTAAATTTTATGTGGATAAATATGAAAGGTCCACGTTTGTGGTGATATAGACTTGGTAAAATGTGGCTTAAGCCCAAGGTCCGTTTAGTTCGCCCACTAAATAAGTGGACTTCGAATTTATGTTTTGGGCCAAAAAAATGAGACTATTTTGGCCCGGTCCAAAATTTGACCCGTTCAAATTAGTCCGACTCATGACTCGCCCAATAGTAATAATTATTATTAACTTTTTATAATTAATTTTATAAATAGGGTGTATGTTTTTTTGAGTTTGTCACTAAGATATGTGGAATTATAAGATTAATTCTATAGCACAAGTAATTAATCTATCTGTCTCATTTTATTTGTTATAATATTTTTTTTTTTGTGTGTTTCAATTTATTTGTTACTTTTCTTTAATGAACTACTTTATATTATATATATTTTTAACTCTATTCATATTTAATTAGCCAACTCTCTTTTAATTTTGTCAAAAGGTTCTTAATTCACAAGTTCTACTTTTTTGTTTTTCCAGTCATTTAATACTACGGTTCTTCGATCGGTGTTTGATTCAAAAAGATTTATCAATCCTTCAAGGTTATTGCATTCGAATATGATCATAAAGAATTTACATACTACGTCATAAATACAACAATGCATCAATAGGAATCAACAATGAACACATAATAAATAAATAAAAAAAGTTTGCCGCCTTTCCAGTCTGTCTTGAGCTAGGCCTAAGCTTAAATATTTGGGCAATTTTTTTTTGTCTTTCTCGGGCGAGGCCCACCTATGATGCTCCAGTTCCTTATAACTAGTAAATCGATTATCAAAAATACATTTCCTTACTTTTCATAGCCAAATAATTCAAATAAATGACTAATACCATTGCGATGCAGCGAAAAGCGTATCTATTGCAAATAATTTAATTGTAAATTAATTACAACCAACCAATCACTTCAATTTTTTTCCTTGGACTAGACAAATTCCCAACTACACAAAATCCTTCGAACACTCTCTGCCAGTCTAACCTAGCTAAAAACATTTAAAATATAATACAAGTGAACAAAATAAGCTTAGCAAGTACACTATTTTCAACAATAAAATATTAAATTTAAAAGTGCTTTTATTCACAGTAAAGAAAATCATTTCTTAAGTTTTCTAACCTTTGAGCATTAACAATTTGGCCAACCTACAATATTTTCTCATCTAGTCTGAACATATAGTCCAAACTAGACTACAATCATACTCATTCAGCCCGAATACGCAATCCAGACCGAGCTAACATCATACTCATCTAGTCGAATATAGAGTCCGACCGGACTACTATCGTACTCATCCAATGAAACATCAAGTCTAACTGGACTACCATCATACTTATTGTTCAGACTAGATTATAATATGCTCATCCCGTCAAACACAAAATCTGACTGAACTACAAATAACCAATACATACTCAGTTGGCAAACTTGATCATCACTTTCTATTTTTTGAAAACTCTTTTCATTTCCATCATTAATCTAAGTACTAATGGAATAATCATGCACAATATAATCATGGACATCATGTGCATTTGAAACAATACATTATACATAAGAAAGAAGCGAAGAAAAGTGTAATTGTTTGTCTTGCTACTTTAATCTATATACAATACCTTTACCAGCTTAAGCACTCCCTCTGGCCTGTAATTACTTTCCTATAATCATGAATAACCTTAAGTTAGTGACCTTGTCAATTTTCATGGCCCTTGATTCCATTTGATTCTTTTATTCATCTTATGTCTAATTTGGGTCCATTGAATTCATTGTACTTAAATATATCCAATTTATTCTACAAAACTCTCTCAATGCTTTGACTATTTTTCTCAAATTTCAAACTTTTAAAGTTAACAATATGCACAAGAATGACTAAATTCTGAATTACTATGAAAGAGATATCATTTCTCAAATTTGCACTAATTTTTAGAATTTTATGTTTTTGCACTCTTTGGACTTAAACAGACACAACTTATTAAGTACAATTCTTGTATTGTCATGACCATTTTACCAGAAAACAGACCTCAGTATCTTCACATGGACCTTCGAATCACTCAATTTGGACTTATAATGAATGAGATATGACTTTCCAAAGTTGAGCTAAGTTCCAGAAAGTTCTGCTCTGCAGTGGATTTCTGCAGCGTACTTTGGGAATTTTATTAAAATACTAAATGACCTCCGAATGATCTAATCATTTCCATAACACTCTAAACTTATCTAGGAATGTCCAAAAAAAGTTTCAAGTCGATTTGACAAACCAATTATTTTATATGAATTTCAGAACAGTGCTGTCAGTCCCAAATTAACAGATTCTACATGTTACCAAAAACATTTTCAACTTCATTTAATCCTTTTCTAAGCACCCATACACCAACTTAAACATAATAACACCTTTAATAAGCTTTATAATCCACCAAAGGCTTAAGCACAAACTAATTTAAACCAAAGAAACTCATCATAGTTTCCATAAATGTTTTCATTGCTTTTAACATGCTTGATCCATAATCAACCAATCAAAATACTAAAGAATAAATTCTCTAGTAACATGCTTTTAACATGCTTTTATCATGAGCTAGTTTTACCTTTGATCTTGTAGCTCATGGCTTGGCTTGACCTTTGATGAACTTAAGCCCTAGCTCATTGATCTTCTTCTCTTGATCACCTTAATTCTTTCTCATTTTAGGGAATATCATACCTCAAGGTAGGGTTTAGTTTATAAAGTTTGGAGTAAACTAGAGTTTGATCATCTTTGATGATGATTTATAAGGCTTAAGGGCATAGATTTCACTAGGAATGCAAGGAAAAGCTAGGGTCTCTTGAGGTTTCTTGCTTCTTCTCTCTTGTTCTCTCTATTTGGTAACTAACTTAGAAAAATAAAATGAAATTTCTTTCCCCTCCCTAGCTATGGGTTCTAGTCAAAAGAATGAAGGAAATTTGGTTTCATGTGGCTTTGGTCTATTTCAAGTTTCTTCATAAATTTTAATACACATGGCCCCTAATTTGCCTAATTTTTATGGTGCTACATATATACATGTGCACATGTGTGTGCTTAAAGTTTAACCAAAAAAGAGTATTCCATTTCTATGCTTGACAAGTAGCCAACCTTTTAGAAGCTTCTAGCCTCTTCTAGAACTTTCTAGAATATTTTAGAATTCTCTAGTACTTTCTAGAAAATTTCATAACCTTCTTGATCCAAGCTTCCACATTTTGCTACACTTATTACACTTCATTAAAAATAACTTACACTACGAATATAATTAACTTGCAACCCTAGCACTCAAATAAAATATCATTTACTAAATTAATATCATTTCCATCCCCCAAAAGAAAATAATTCATAATCATTTATTTGAGAATCCAGAGTGTCATATTACCCATTTGCCAAGTCTAAATTCATGATCAGATTGAATATTTTTCCTAACAAATTATATAGCCAATACCCAACAAACTCTATAACTTAGTTTTGTGAACATGAATCTTACTCGAATAAACCTTGTTGATAAACTGCTCAGAAATAAATTTAAGTTTGACAAATTGAGTCCAAAGCTAGATATGGTGAGACAACAATTAGCACTTAACTAAACACATATAACGACAATGTATAAATTTTGAAGAGTTTGCACTGAACAAAATAAAAGGTAAAATGATAAATAAATGCTCTTCAAAATTTTGTTTCAAGAATTTAAACTCAGGGCATGCAGACAAAAACATAGTTGCTTCAAAACTTATTCCGAGGTAACATCCGAGGAGAAGAATGTAAGAGGAGGATCAGACTCCAAGGTATACTTTAGAAGAAAGTATTTCCAGCTGAACTAGATAGAGATCCTTAGGGCCTTAGGGTTCTCAATTATCTTAGCTAGGGTTTGCAAGAACGAAACCAAATCACCACCGTAAATTATACCATGATCATCTGTAATATTTACCAGTAGATTTTGCAGTTTATTGACACAAATATGCAAAATATAACATACTGAAATACGTTTTGCACCCCAAGGTTTAATGCACAGTGTATCAGACTTTTAAGTCGTCGCATATGGCGCTATCCATTTTTTCAAATGACCATCCGATCAAAAAGTCAACCCTAGACTAGCTCAAATTGAAAATTCAACGGCGTTTCAATTCACTATTTTTCTGCGCTAATTCCAAATCTTCGATCGTTTTATGATTTTGAACACTTTTTGACTTTCTGGTTAACATGAAATACCCCTAGGCATAACTTTTTTTTCAAAAATGATCAAAATGCCCTCAGTCATATCTTTTGTCAAAATAACCAAAATGTCCTTGAGCATAACTTTTGTCAAAATGGCTAAAATGCCCTTGAGCATAACTTTTTTTCAAAATAACCAAAATGCCCTTGAGCATAACTTTTGTCAAAATGACCAAAATACCCTTGGTCATAATATTTTTATTTTTTGTATTATAGCAATGCAGAAAATAATTTTATTACACAATATAAAAGAAAAAAAAACATGAATCGTTAATTAATACATCCGGGTTCTCACATTCTCCCCTCCTTATAGAAATTTCGTCCCCGAAATTTTACCCATTAAACAAATGAGGGTACTTCTTCATATCACTTTCTAAGTACCACGTTACTTCGATGTCATGGTTCCTCCAAATAACTTTGACTGACGTGATTTCTTTGTTGCGCAATTTCTTGACTTGACGGTCGACTATCACTACGGGGACTTCGACATAGGTCAAGTCCTAATTTATCTTAATAGGTTGGTAGTCGATTGCTCTATGGAAGTCAAGTTTGTATGGGCGTAGCATGGCTATATGAAAAACGTTGTGAATTTACCCCAAGGTTGGCAGTAGGCTTTTGCTCCGATTCTCCTTAAGATTTAGAAAGGTCCTACAAATATGGGACTCAGTTTCCTTTTCTTGCCAAATCTCATCATTCCTTTCTAGGATGACACTTTCAGAAATGCGTATTCGCCCCTCTAGGGTTTTATCTTTGCGGTAGCAATCTGCATACTCTTTCTGTCTGTCTTGAGCTCCTTTCATCCTTTTGTGAATAACCTTGATGGTGTCTTCAACTTGTTGCACCAGCTCAAGTCCTTCTAGCTTCTTCTTCCCAACTTCATTCCAATACAATAGGGTCCTACTCTTCCTCCCATACAATGCTTCAAAAGGTGGCATCCCTATACTCGCATGATAGCTATTGTTGTAAGTAAACTCGATCAGCAGTAGGTGATCATCCCAACTCCCTTTGAAGTCCATTGTACAAGCTCTCAGCATATCCTCCAATATTTGGATCGTTCTTTCACTCTGTCCGTCTATCTGGGGGTGGTATGTCGTACTCATGTCGAGCCGCGTTCCGAAATACTCATAAAAACTATTCCAAAATCGTGATGTAAACCTAACGTCTCAATCAGATATGATCAAAATTGGCACGCCATGTCTACTCACTATCTCGTTTACATACAGCTTCACTAATTATTCCATCTTGTAAGTTTCATTGATCTACACGAAGTGCGCTGATTTGGTCAATCGGTCAACAATGACCCAAATTGCATTCATACCTTTCAAGGTCGGGGGTAATTCTGTGACGAAGTCTGTACTAATGTTCTCCCACTTCTACTCGGTAATCTCTAATGGTTGCAGCAATCCACCTGGTTTTTGGTGTTCTACTTTAACCCGCTGGCAAGTTAGATAATGACTTACCCACTCGGTTATCTCCCTCTTCATATTCGACCACCAAAAATCTTTGCGAAGATCACCGTACATTTTGGTGCCGCCTAGGTGCACAGAAAATTTTGAATTGTGTGTCTCGTGCAAAATTTCCCTCTTTAACTCGTCATCTTGGGGAATCCATATCCATTTTTCAAACCGCAGTATTCCATCTCCACCCAAGTGATACTTCTCTATTCCTTTCTCAACTATGTTTTTGCCTTCTTCTTTTTACTTTGTCTGCACTTCTTTAATTCGATCAATCATCATTGGCCTTACACTAATTGCTCCCAGCACTTCTATTCCTTCTCTGGGGAACGTTACTTCAAGCTGCATACGTTTAAAGTCTCTCCTTATTTCTTCTTGCACTAACAGTACATTCAGCTTCTCTTGACGACTCAGCGCATCAGCTACCACGTTGGCCTTGCCCAAGTGATAATTGATGGTGCATTCAAACCCTCTAGTTTCATCCTATGATAGCCCCAAATTTCCACCACCAAATCCTTGTGAAAATTGGGTCGTCATATATCATCTCAGCATACTGAGTTGTCAATATTTGACAGCTCGCCCTGTTATATTTTACAATAGGATCTCACATACGAATAAATATACACACAGTATAAGCATAAAACTTAATTGAATAATTAGGTCTTACAATAACAGGGTTTAAGTACGACCAGAAGTCATACAATATTCAATTACAACATTCAAAATTAGAAAAATCCGGGAAACTTCCTGGTAGTAATCTACCTTGTTTTTCCCCTTCCTCGCTTGACTGATTCTGGAAGGTTTATAAAACATAGCAAGAAAGAGCAAAATATGCTCAGTAAAAAATTATTCTATTTGAATAAAATGATCATTCTAGTCAAAAATATAAAACGATATGGTTTTGAATTGTCAAAACTTAGCATTTTGAATTCACGAGTTTAATATAAATTATATCAAAGTATACATGATATACGAGTAAATGTAATATCACGTCATTTAACATTTAACATTATGAATAATTGAACACCAACTGGGTGGCATTTCTGCCCGACACATTGTCAATTAGTCATCCTCAACACACAGTCAAGTTTAACATCTCGTGCCTGTATACGTCACAACTACAATAGTTAACCATGTAGAATCTCGTCACACTGGTCTTTAGCTATGTTCAAACTATCATGAATACGATAAACATTTCATCATGGCATGTTTATACATGGTAGATATATATAACCATTTTAAGCAAGTTCAAGAATTTAACTTGAAACGCTAAATATTGTACAACAGTTAAATTTGTACAATCATGGCAAATATGCATAACATAATTTAAATCATACGTATGAAAAGCTGAATAAATCGCATGCATAACTGGACAAGAACTTATACATAGTTTAGGGAATAATAAACTTGCCTTAGCGAAACTTTCTAAAGTTTTCACGTGACGCGTTTAGCGGTCGACGGTTTTCCTTCCTCACTCACGTACATTCCTATAATAATAACGGCCTATCGTTAGTATTGTCGTTTTAAAATACATCACTAACTCTCAAAATAATCCTAAGCATCTTGGAGTTTTCCTAATTTAAAAATGATATAAACGTACACAAAATTTCAAAGGGCAAAATTGTTATTATTTGACAATTTGTCATTTGACTCATTCCGTCTAATTTATTCCTCATATTTATCCCTGGGT
The DNA here is from genome assembly GCA_032359685.1 of Pittosporum tobira. Classification (NCBI taxonomy): domain Eukaryota; kingdom Viridiplantae; phylum Streptophyta; class Magnoliopsida; order Apiales; family Pittosporaceae; genus Pittosporum; species Pittosporum tobira. Next base: position 761 of record JAUMHB010066346.1, on the reverse strand, counting down.
AATATACCATAAAATACTTAATCGGATCCTTGTTCAAATATAACACGATTATAACATTCGTATAAAAAATGTACAATGTTTAAAAACAATAAATATGATGTGTAAACATATCGCAATGATATTCAAATCATTTAAAAGGAAATAAAAATAATATTCCTTAAATATTCTAATTTATTATCCAAATAAAATAGAATTTAGTTAAATACAATGTTTTTCTAATTTAAGAAAATTAAATTTTCAAGTTAAAAATAAATTTAACATGTTCTTAATTTATAAATTTTTTCAACTCAATGGCATTGTTGTAAATAAGGGTAAATGGTAGTTTCGTAAATAGTACTACAGTGGCATTTTTGTAATTAACACTACAGTGGTATTTTTGTAAATAACACTGCAGTGACATTTCTGTAAATGCACTGTAGTGGTATTTTTACAAATAGTGCAGCAGTGATATTTTTGTAAATAGTACAGTAGTGGCATTTTTTTTAAATACTTAGCAGTGGCATTTTTGTAAATAATACTGTAGTGGCATTTATGTAAATACACCCTAAGGGTAGTTTGGTAATTTATTGCAAAGGGGTATTTTGGTAAATATGCCATCAGGGGTGTTTTAGTAATTTCACCCTTCTGAAAATAATAATAATTATTATGGTAATGTTAATAACATAATAACATTAATGATAATAATAATATTACAATTGAAATAATAATAATAATAATAATAATAATAATAATAATAATAATAATAATAATAATAATAATAA
>JAUMHB010066324.1:1519-13847 GCA_032359685.1 Pittosporum tobira | reverse complement strand
ACGTTGACATTCTTTTTGTCGAAAACCAAATAATTTTATTTAGTACTTCAAAATATTAAAAATACAGGGTTCTTACAGCATACGTTTGATCGTGCGACCACCAAAGCTTGGTCCAAGGAACACAGGAGCACAGAGCAAACTCATCATGTGCGTCACTCACACGCTCTATCCGTGCGGCCATAAACGCTTGGTCCGAGGAGCATGAGTCAACCAACCATGCTTACGTTTCAATTAACACTCCATCTGCGAACATGTAAATAACCGCAAATGCTAAATCCTTCTCTTATACCACTTGGTTCAGGGGTATAAGTAGACTAACCATGCAAGTCACTCATATGCTCCATCCGCGTGGCTATAAACACTTGGCCTGAGGAGCACGAGTAGACTAACCATGCTTACGTTTCACTTACATGTTCCCTCTGAGCACCAATGAGCATAAACGCAAGGCACTAACCCCAGTCGACACTACCCGCCCAGCCTGGGGGCAACTGCAATCTCTTAACCTGGCACTACCACAGTTACTCCTAAGTTTCACCATGCCTAAGGTAAACCATAAGCATTGTAAAACTAGGGGACATACTACGGATAAGTTGCCCGGGTCCCTCGGCTTAATTAAATAGTAAGACCCAGTTGTCTGACCGGCATTTCAAAAATAATAATGAATTTGCCCGAATCACCCCGGTCACACTTCGTTATTTTTCAAAATTGTGAGTTATCACACTTAGCGGACTTTCAGATTTTAATCTTCAAACAAGTCCCAAGCTATTACACTTGCAAATTTTATCAAAATCATAAATAATTGGCTGGCCTCAGTTCGAAACAAGTTAAGTCTTATACAGGACCGAGCCCAACACTTGATAAAATTCAAATTCAACAATATGAAAGTTCAAATTTATATCATTAAATCGCTCCGAAAAGTTACAATAAAATTCAAATTTACATTTTCAAAAATAAAAATCTTAGTTGCTACAAAGCTTATTCTACAACTCAGCAGGCAGACCGGGCAGCTTTTGCGCCAGAGGCATCCCAACGGGCTTCTCCACAACTCCCTCTACAGCCTGCTAAGCCAGCTCGTCCTTAGGCTCGGAGTTAACAACCTCTGGATCCTCCATGAGATCCATGATGGCCTTCATGTCCATGCCCCTCTTGGACCCCCGACGGACCGCCTTCGGGAGCCTGACACCATACTCCACCGGGATCTAGAACTCCTCCATAATCGCCTCCAATCGGCGGCAAGTCAGCGTACTCGGCATGTTACAATCCGGGCGGCCTACCCGATCCCCATACTCTGCTTCTCCATCGAGGTCCTCTACCTCATTCCCAGAGCTACTTGCCGCCTCGGCCTCACCATCATCCACCTCACTGGGAGTTGTCTCATCCTCAGGTAAGTCCCTCGGTGAAGTCACCACCTCACTACTGAGCCCCGCCTTCTCCCTTGAACAGGACCCACCAAGGTCCGCGGCAGACTCCATAGCCGCCGCCGCCTCATCCTCAACTACATTTACCACCTTAAAGCTCCTGCCTTCGGCCATTTAAACAAAATCTCAAGGAAGCTAAACTAGAAAAAAAAAGAAGTTGAAGGATGGCTTACTTGGTAAAAGAATTTGAAGATTCAAGATCTCCGGCGACGCCAAGGTTCTTCAAGGAAGTGCTGCAAAATTTCAGAAAGCTAAAAGCAGGAGTAAAGGGCACCCCAACCTGACGGTTAGGGTTCCCCCTCGAAAATTGAAAGGCCATCAAATGACAGTCATACCCCCACACGACAATTATCAAGCCACAATTAACAGCCTCAAAAGACGTGTGAATCGATGCCTCATTAAATGCTCTCAAAAGGTGCGTGCATGCAGATAAAAATTCAAAATGACAGACGACTCGAGACCTCTCCAAGCAGCCTGGGTCCCACCCGACTAACTTCTATCCCAACCGATTAAAAGATGATCAGACTAAGAGCCCAACGGCGCACTAAAGTACACTGCCGGACTGGGGGGCATTGATAGGGATTGTCCTAAATTAGGGTTATGGTTTCCACCTTAGCCCTAACTAGGGCAACGTGGCATCCCACGTGGCAACCTAACACCTGCGTGGCAATATGACATCCAACCGGCCTACTCTTATTCTCAAAGCTCAACCCTGCCCTGGAATACAACATACCCGACCGGCCATCCTTAAGGCTCGACAACCCGCCACGCCTAATGAAGGATCGGCCTCTGGCATCCAACTCCCAGAAAGCGCAAAGCTCGGCCTTCACACCCCTATCGGTTCGCCCGGACCACCACTATCAAGAATTCCTAGCCTTCAGTCTCGGCCTACCCAGGTAGCAGGTCCATTCGGCCCAACACACGCGCCCAGCCCTACCTGGTTCGAGCCCAACGGCCGAAGGCCAAACAACAAGTTCTCAGGCAGTGTCAAATCAGCCGCCTAACCCTGCAGCCTTGTCAACTCAAAGGAGGCGCACCATACATGCTGTCAACTCATAGCAGGATCACCATCCCAACTTTATCGAGCTGCGAGTCAGACAGGGGCTACAAATACTTCCTCCTTCAGACAAAAAAGGGACCTTCTGCTTTAAACACAAAATGGCGCGAATACCCTGTAATTCACCGGTAAACTCACCAGAATAGGGTACGCATTCCAAACTTCACAAAAATACTCTGGTAATCCCTTCCCTCTCCTACTCGATAATCGGATCTTCATCTTTATCTTGCTAACTTAAGCATCGGAGAGGGGAACGAGGGAACACCCCCCTCGTGTTGCTCGTATTTGAGGTTTGCTTGCTCCTGCTGCTGACATGTGCCCAGCTGGAAACCAGATTTAGAGGAGGTCAAAGATCAGAGCTATCCCAACATCCGGTAATCCCTTCCATCTCCCACTCGATAATCAGATCTTAATCTTTATCTTGCTAACTTAAGCATCGGAGAGGGGAACGAGGGAACACTCCCCTCGTGTTGCTCGTGTCCTGCTGCTGACATGTGCCCAGCTAAAAACCAAGTTTAGAGGAGGTCAAAAATCATAGCTATCCCAACACATTTAATTTAATTTGCAACTAAAGTTTGAAATAAACGACGAGCCAATATGAGTTATGGAAATGCGTTACCATCACCAACTTGAAGTGCCTCAGTTCTATAATAGTTGTCACTATGGCTGAGAGCAATGATGTCATGAGTAGCATGATGGATAGCACTATTTCTGGAAACCATTTGAAAATTGAAGAATTTGATTGAGATAGGGATGCAACATTAGCAATAGGATTATGGGCATGATTATACTATTGGTGAAATTTTGCATCAATGTGATTAAACATAGAGCAAATTTGGCACTTTATGCCACGATTTCTCTGATTAGTCTGCCCTAATTATTTTGACTCTGAGGCCCATTATTTTGGTATCTCAACACATTAACGTTTTGATTTTCACCTTAAAAGTTTGGGCTACAATATGTCCGTTGATAACTAGTGCCCTTCCATGACCAGGGTATTTTTGTTGAACTGGTCCGTTATACCTTAAAAATCTTTCTTGACTTGAGTGTCCATCCTAACCATTCTTGCGCTGAGCTAATTAGTAAAAGGCATAACACCTAGGACACCATTACAGATTGATGGTACAACAGTTGTACTCTACCCATTGAATACTCCAATTAACATCTTATAGTTCAATAATATACTGTTGACCTTAGTAAAGTTCATGGGGGTAAACTTAGCGGCAATAGTACGTATAACTATATGAAACTTGTTACGAAGATGGTTGAAAATAGTGATATTGAAGTTTTAGACTGACATTGGACGACCAACAGTTGCCAACTGGTTAGCAATGCCCTTAACCAAATACATATATTTAGAAATTGATCTATCATCTTGGTTTAATTGCTATACTTCAATATAAAAGTGAAAGATCCTTGTAGTAGAAGATGAAGCATAAGGATTTTCTAGTAACACCCATAAATCCCTCGAGCTTTTGGTATTGGAAATTAGAGGTATTATGTCTTTCCTAAGAGAATTAATTAGAAAGTTGAGAAGATTTTGGTCTTGGGAGTACCATTAAAGATATGCCAAGAGGTGAGGAGGGTTCAGGTGCGGGCAATTTTGTAGATGGGGGAGCAGAGGCTTCGTTAATAAACTTGACCAATCAATTATCTCTAAGCAGCGACATCTAGATGTACACAAAAAGACCAGCTTGGCAAGCCTTGAACCATGCCTATCAAGACTAGTCTTTTGTTGAAGAAGATCAGGCTGGTCTTTTGAGTTAAGCAGGTCGGGCTTGGCCAAATTATGTATCAAAAAGTTAGGCCTATTAAGGACTACCGGTTCACGCTAGTCCTGGACTGATCTTCAATTGATCTTTTTAATTTTTAATTATTCTTTTATAATTTATAAGATTATTTAAATTCATTTTTCCTATATATAACTTTTAAAATACTTTTTTTATTTTATTAAATTAGTAATTCATGGTTCTACTTTTATTAAGTTAGTTAAAATAGTTAAATTATATAATTAGTTATATATTTATATTATACATGTAGTTATATACTCATTTCGTCTCATATTAATTACAACACTTGCCTTTTTGGACATCCTATTAAAATTGTAACATTCTCTTTTTGTAAAGTTTAATAATGTAAATTGTCTAAATTACTCATATTTTATCAAATATGGTTTACCACTTCAATTACTATTCCCCTATTTAAAACTATAATATCAATACTATATCCCACTACTTTAACTATTAATTCACTATTTAAATTATAATATTATTACTTCAATCACTATTCTTCCTATTTAAAATTATAATATCAAACACATTTTTTAAACTCCATGAAAAGTCAAAGTGTTGCAAACAATTTGGAACGGAGGGAGTAGTTATTTTATAGAGTTATCTATTTAACATAATTATTTATTTGATGTATTTAGCAATTTATATAATTATGTACTTATTTTAATAATACTTAGTAATTTTTATAAAAAAAGTATTAAAAACAAAAGATATAATTTTTATAATACTTGGTAATTTATGCAAGTTTTTCATAGTACTTTTAGGACTGGTTTGGGCTTAAGCTTGACCTTCGCTTAGGCTACTTTTTAACCAAAATTGGTTCAAAGACTGACGTCGACTAGACCAATATTCAAGTTGGTATTTCTCTTAATATAGTTGTTTGTTGAGTTTTTTTGGTATTTTGAAAATTTAACCCGGTTTTAATTTATATGGGCTTTGACCATGCTAGTTTCAATCCAGACATCGGTAACCTTTTGTGCATCTTTAGCGACATCAATCGAGCCTTCCATGATAGGTAATTTCCAAGATGTATGCATACCCTGGTTAGAATTTCTAATGTTGATAAGAGGGAGTTGTTACGTTTGGAAAACCAGTGGTAAAAGCTAAATTCAGATTAGAAGAAAAAGATAATGAACTCAGCAACTTGAATTGGCCCTAATGCCATTTTTTTTTTGGGTAAATAGGCTCTAAAACCAAATTAAGAGAACAGATAAAGGAAAGAGTAGACTGAATAATTAGGTACAATTTATGAAAAGGCTTTATTTGCACAATGCTTACATTCTCACTGCTACAGTATTACGAAAGAGTTCTATTGTAAATAAGAATATAATTGAATCAAATCGAATCGAATATTGACGTGCTTAGATTTTATTCGTATAATTTATCGAACTTAAAATAATATTTATATATTTCTCATTTGACTATCGAATTAAAATATAATATGAATCGACTTCGAATAATTTAAAATTTTCGAATAAATACCATCAAATATCTATACAAAAGAATAATTTAATAAAATTCAAATAATTAATCTAATTTTAAAATATACTCATATTATACTCATTAATATTTCAAAATCGAATTTGAATCTATCTTTTAACCGAACGATCCCAAATTAAACTCGAACCGTTTAATTTTATTGACAGCTTTAATTGTAAATTTGACATTTATCCTGATCTAATATTATGAAAATACATATCAAGTATTTATCTTTATACGACTCACTACATAACAACAAATTAAAGAGTAGGATAAGTACACATTCCCCCTCATATCCCCCACCGCATCAAGACAAGTACTACACGTCAATACCCATAAATACTCACTGAAGATATTTTTGATTAATAATTTTTTACAGCAATTAATTTTAAGGTAAAATAGTAAGTTAATAAACTTGGAAAAATAGAAAGGTCCGATCAATTCGCTACCAAAGAAGCACATTAGTTCGTATATAAAATATCAGTGCACATTGCATTCTTGAGTGTAGGTTTTTGACAACAATCAATCCGGCTCTTACTTGGAAGGCCTTTTATTCCTTCGCTCAAAATAAGTCTGGCTCCTTCACAGTCTTTTAGGTTTAGCTGCTAGTTATATGGTAGCCTGAGAAAGAAATTAAAAATATCAGAGAAAAATAACAAAGTCACAAGCATACACATGTTAAGATTTGAAACAACTAAATTAGGTTCTAAGACCAAAGTGGCCAGCGACATTTTTGGAGGAAAAATCTATCATTTTGCTGGTTTGATATTCAACTTGCACAATTTTTAGAGATCCTAGAACTTAAATACAACCAAAATTCATATTTGATAGACAAAATATAGACTTAATTGCCAAAAAAAACCAATTTTACTATTTTTTTCATTTAAACCAACAATTGATTTTTTTTGCAAAAATACTATTGAACTATACAAAAACCTTTTCAAGTAAACCCGAGTCAGCCAAATGACTGACCATAGTATAAAATTGAATTGAAGGTACTTTTGTACTAATTTTGAAAGGTTTTATATTATGATAAGCCATTTGGCTCATACAAGGTTACTTTTGAAAAGTTTATGTTCAATAGTATTTCTACAAAAAAAAAAAAAAAAATCAATTGTTGGTTTAAATGAAAAAAAATAATAAATTTCGTTAGTTTTTTGGTAATAGAGTAGCAAAATATATATTCAAAAAACTGAGTTTATAGTCTAAATCCAACTATAAGTCTGTAGTTATGAATTTATCTGCAAACTAAGCTTTTGTAAGCTCTACCAACCCTTATGTTGCATTTAATTTTCATTTCTTAAGAAAAAAAAAGAAAATAATGAAACTTTAAATTGAAAAAGTATTTTCAGTAATAAAATTTGTTGTTAGCACTAAAAATTTCAACTCAAAATGAAAAGATGTAGGAATGGGTGGTGAATATTTCTCCATCTTGAGAGATGGGTTCCAATCATTCTATTTCCAACCTCATTTTCAACTTAAATTTTAGAACTAACACCACATTTTATTCTCACAATTGCTCTCTTTTAATGTAAAATTTTATTTTATTACTTTTACGCAAAAAAATAGAAACCAAATGCAACATTAATAATTAAGGGGGATTTGAAATATGTCATTTTTATAGTTCATTCTAAGAAAGTAGTTTCTCAGTTTTAAAGCAGAAAAATGTAGAAGTTGACTTTCATTTTTGGAGAAAAGGAGTATATCGGGAAGAGACTTAAGGAGCAATCTTATGCAATAAGCTAAATTAGTTACCCTAGTTTCAAATATGTATCAGAGCAATCATCCTCCGGAGGTGGGCCACTGTTGCAGCTGCAGAAATTTGTGACAGATTCACAGGACTGACCTTGACCTTGGCCTTGGCCTTCTTCAATGTTACTTGAATTATTATCCAACCCTCCAAGTAGAGGCCTTTCCCCTACTGAAATCATCGCCATCTGTCGGATAAAAAACATAACACCAGCCATTAATCAGTAATCCATACACCCTTTATTTCAAAATTAAAAATAAATTTAAAAATTTATGATTTTCAAAACTAGATGTTCGGTTCAATTCTTGTAAAAGGAAAGTATTTTCAAATGATTTTTTTTTTACGGAATAGTGTAAAATTTTCATATGTATCTATAATAAAATTACAAAATAAGAATATTATGATGTTTTACGATACTTAAATATAAAGTCATTTCTAAATTTGGAACGTTCGAAAAACGAACAACTATCTCCAATTTTGGAATCAAAGTAGTATACATGAGACAACAGGCAGAGTCCCTTGTTTTGCTATTGATCCACATATTTTAGACATGCGGAGATGGATCAATTCCTAAATACATGCACAGTCTCTCACCGTGGGTAAGCCGGTATGTTATATACAGACACACACACACACCCCAAAAAAATGATATTCAAGGTAATCTAAATTCTTTACCTTCTGTTTTAACTGCTGGTTCTCGTCCGCCAACTGAGCACCCTGCATGTATTATAGAGAGAGCTTAGAGAAACTAATTATAAAAACAAATGCAAATAAGAATCACCCAAACGACGAATTTCCTTCAATTTCATGAACCAAGTATGGTAAATTTAATAAAGTTTGAATTCTACAAATTAGCGATTCTCAACTATGCAGAAAAGACTACGGAAGTCTGTTCTCAGACCTTCTGTCGAAGGTTGATCACCTCGTCCATAATTCTTTTACCCTAAGATAAAAATAAAATTTCCACATGTTAACGATGTCGCTTGTGGTTGGGTCAGTTCCTCATCAGAAAACATCCAAAAGAAATGTAAAACAATAGTAGTACTACTAATAATAACAAACCTTTGCGTCAAGCACATTTCGTAGTCCTGCTTCAATTGTTTTCTCCAAGTGCTGCAGTTCCTGTATGTTTAGTCCGTGAAGGTCCTCACCCCTTATATGCCTGGTAATTTGGATGGCATATTGTAAAATAAGGATTAAAAAAATAGGAATTATTTATTCCTGACTTATCATATACTATCAATCTATATGTACCTCAGTTGACGATTCTTGTTAGCAAGCTCTTTGCTCAATTTGGCTTGATCACTGTTCTCTATCTAAAAGAGTTATGCCAATAGTTTCAGTTCAGTATTTAGTAAAAATTATTCAGTTTTAACATAATAGTTCTTAAAGAAATAAACTAAGTTGTTAAGACTTACAGTTCTTAACAGTTCAGTCTGGCGTGCACTAGAATACTTATAGCAAAGAAAAAGCAGGATTTCCAGTTAAATTTATAGAAAATCCAAGTAGAATCCTTTAAATTCTTTTATGTATACTTCTCTATAATATAAGAAGATTGATTTTCAAACAATAAGCTCACTTGAAATTCCATGAATAGTTAGCAATGGTAAAACTTGTACTTGAATAGTATGTAGTAACTAAAATCAGTCATATGCAAAAAAATTAACAAAGGTACCTGCAGTACAGGAAGAGAAGGTTGATCTTTTTCAAGGGCATCCACGCGCAGCTTATGCTTTCCAAGTATATGCTTCATGCTACTTCACAGTCCCAAAGATAAAAGACTAAATACATTATTTGGAATGATGTGCCAAAGTCAGCAAGACTTTATATATGAGTTTATTATCACGGCCTCCAAGTAAGTATAAGGACATTCAACTATAATGATGGTTTAACTCATAATCCAAAGTATTCCCTACACAAAAAGTCTGAAATTATTAAAACATTGATTAATAGAGGAGAAAACAGAGATGATTCGTAACACCAGATAATATAAGGCACTGTGGCAATTTCCTATATTTTATGCCTTTTACTGCAATCTTGGGTGGTCTAGTGAAGAATCTAATATTCACTTCATTTTTTCATATCCATTTTTACAATTATTGAATAGATCTTCCACCGCAATGTATTACCTTGAGTTTAGCCAAAAAGTCAAAGCTTTAAAATGATACAGTTGGTTAGCGTTACTCTCAACATTGGTTGCCTGACACTTTATTGTCAATTATAGATGACATAATTATATGATTTTTAGATAATTTCCCCTGGGACCATTATTCAATGTCCTATGAACATGGATCGCAGATACTTCTTAGCATTATATTGAAGCATAATTTTATATATAAAGTTCAATATTTTCCATGAAGATCAAGTCTTGTAACTTCTTTTTAGTATGATGCTTCTGTTTAGGTACTAACCAATTAACTGCTAAATAGTCAATTAACCATAGTTCTCTATTAATTAAGTTTTAATTTCAATACAGTACTCCTATATTGTATTCATGTTTATATAAGAATTAAGATGACCTCTACGGCTATAAAAAAGGAATAGGAATTTCAACTGAAGATTCAAGAGGGGGGAGGAAAATGAAATATCTAAATGTATATGATTAACCAGCTAATAATTTAAGTTCCGTGTTTGGACTGCCTATCTTGGATTCCCTTGTCACCAACTTCTCTCAAATAGGATAATTTTCTTTTTCAAGATGCCAATTAGTTCAATATCTATCATTCTATTAGTTAAGAAAGGTTAAGTGATCATCCAGGGTTTCCATACATCTAATACATATGAAATGAAATGGAAGATGAAGTACATGCACTTGCATTACAATGAAAGAGTAAATGTCTTCATAATGTATATTTTTAGAACAAGATTTGGAACAATCGCACAAGTAGAAGAATAATAGGATTAAATCTAATCTGTGACCTAACAAAGAAGAAAATATGTACATGGGTAGCCTCCTCTAATTTGTCTTGATGGCCCTGTTTATCAGCTTATAAGCTTATTTCATAACATTAACTACATACATAGTCTATATATTTGGCATTTTTATGAAAATTTTATTTTGCTATATATATAATGCTTGTTGGATAGAGTTTACAAAACTGATATTCTGGAATCCAAACCAGTAAAAATTCATGTTTGTTAGGCTAAATATATGTTCAAAAAGCTGAATTTACGGTTTAAATCCAACTCTAAATTTTTGTTATTATTGATTAAAGCAGAAACCTTAGTCTTTATAAGATCTCCCAATTAAGCAAACCCTATATCGTATAACAACATAAATACCTTGAGCTTGCATACTGGAAGAGCTTTCCTGTGGCTGAGAAAATGATGAGAGCAACATCAGCATCACAAAGAACCGCAAGCTCTTCAGCTTTCTTGAGAAGCCCTTTTCTTCTCTTCGAAAAGGTCACTTGCCTGGCCGCGATATTGTCGATCTTCTTTAACTTTGTCTTCGCTCTTGCCATTTCAGTCCACCTTCTTATTAATTACTGCAACACAAACTGTGTACATGTATATATTGATTCAGGTCAAATTCATTTTTCCCATAATACTGCACATAAAATGGCAAGTAACAGATGTAAAAAGGACCAAAACTAGGTTTTCTATCTTTTTTTTGTTTAGATTTGAAAGAACCCTAAAGAAAGTTAGCCTAGCCAGTTCAGATCTGGGTGAAAACCCCATTAATTGTTATTCAGGAAATAGTTCAGATCTTGGCTGTTACTGTTTACCTTATTGGGAGGACTTCGGTGCAGTCACCGTTGATCAAGCCACCAATCAGAGAGAGAGAGAGAGAATATATGGGAGTCCTTGGAGTTGCAAGAAAGGAAAGTTTCTTTTTATAGCAAAAGTAAAGACCACACATTACCTAAATAAAGAAGGTAAAATACGGTACCTGTTTGTTTCGTATGAAACTGTTTTGTGTGAGAGTGCGTGTGTGCGTGCGCGTAAAAGTTGAACTATGAGATGAGATCAGTGTCGAAAGTTTAGAGAGTATATGTACTTTATTTAATTAATTTATATTTTATTTTTAAAATAAATATTTTAAATGTGTTTGTTTTAATTAATTTAAAAAAAATATAAGTTAAATAATCAATGAATATTATTTTTAAAGTTTATATCTTATTTAAGTTAAAAAAATAAACTCTAGGATATTTTCAAATAAGCTTAGTGCCCAACTTTCTTTATCAATTTACAAATTACTTTTAAAAATAAATTATCTTTAAAATAATTCTTTTAATTGATTTTAATAAAATTATAGTATGAGTACAATAATATTTTTAATTTATTTTTAAAAATTAGTTAATATGTGCTTCTTTTTTATTTTATCATTTATTTAATTAATAAATAAATTTTAAATTATTTTAAAATAAATTGTGACAAAAATAGAAGATATTTGTGGCTTCAATTTAGTAATGGATTCACCTATTATCTTATTATTCTTTCCTTATTATAGTGGAATTTGTTTCCTCGTCGAGGTGAGTGGATTTAATTATTATATGTAGTATTTTAAAAATTGGTAAGCGAATTTATGCGACAGTCTTAATTGGATATTAATCGAATATAAACGGAAATTAATCAGTCTTAAGTGTTCAATTTACCTAAGTGGTAAAAGATATTCTATAGTTAACTCAATGATTAATCGAAATTAGACAAAGAAATTTAAAATGGAAATTTATTTTCCTCAACTTTGTAGGATTGATGGTGGAGACTTTGTTTTTCGATAATAGGCTTAAAAATTTGGCCAACAACTTATTTCCTCAGTGATCTCGCTGAAGATTTTGCTCAACCCATTGTTTCTTCTGTGTTGTTGCATTGAATATTTGATCAATCGTGT
>JAUMHB010066302.1:3405-13851 GCA_032359685.1 Pittosporum tobira | reverse complement strand
TGTTTGCTTTATTTATAAGGTGCGTACGTCTCCAGTTGGTAGTTCACATAATTTTACAATTTTGGTAAATGTTAGTGTTAAAAAATAACACATTTTTATATAATGACGTGTGGATCGAATCGCGTCATTTGTGAAGTATTTATCTCTCGCGGATGACATATTTCTCTTTTCAATGATATTAATGTTAATTTCCTAATTTTTTAAGGGCATAACAGACATTAGACACTTTCGACGACCACTGCTTTCCCCCGGGCCCCACGCACGGTGCGTCGTGGGGGGAAATCTCTATAATTTAAGACTATTCTTTGAAACCCCTACTTTCCCTTATAAGTTCTTAACTAACTTACTAACCCATGTCAATCATTAGTTGTTATTTTTGTGCTCTAAATCTTGATTATTTATATTAATTGAAAAATTAAAGTGGGCATTTTATATTTTTCTGAAAATGAAATGTGATTTTATAATATTAATAATAAATTTATATATTTTTTATTTTTTCGTGATCAATGTTTATATTATTATAATAACTATTACTTACATGTTGGTTTTCATATAATTCTTAAGAGTTAAATTACGTTTTTTGATTTAGTTTTCACTCTATATCTTTTTTAGATTACTCAATATATGTTACATGCTTGTTTCGTTTACATATATTTATTGATTTATAAGAGTTAGATAATTTTATGAAATAAATATCAAGTGTAAATATTAATATTTATGAAATGATTGAGTTTTTTATTATATTATATAATATAATTAATGTATATCATTTTATACTATTTGAGTAATGTGCTATATTTTAAAAATAGAATAGAAAATGAATTATCATAGTGGGCATCACATAGTCCAAATAATATATTATACATGCCCAATTACAGACTAAATAAAAAGACGAAAATATAAAAAAAAATATATATATATGTAAAAATCTTCACTTTTTGTCTTTTTATATATAGCAATAGATATGGTACTTCACATGTTAAATACTCTCTCCATGAAAAAATGATAAAAGTATTACTTTCATGTGTTTTAACTTTTTAAGTATCAACAATTTAAATGGTAGAGTAAAGAGCAAATTGTTTATCGACACATAAAATTAAAGTGGATCCTATATTATTCACATTTTTTAAATATAAAACATGTAATTAAGTCAATATTTAATGGAAAAATAAGTTTAGACTTCAAAGACTCTTTTGTGGATAGAGATAATATATATTTCATCTGTCTCAAAAAAAAAAAAAAAAGAGTCTATTTTTTAATTCTAAAAAGAATGATTTAACACAAAAATTAATGAAATTGTGTGGTGTGTATTTAAAGTGGAATAATTTTATGGGATAATCAAATTTGATGTGGTGTAGACTATTTCTTGAATCTTATATATTAAATGATTTAATTATTTTTTCTGAAACAGAGTGAGTAGTGATTAGTGCCCTAATTCTATTTTATATATGGAGATGTCCATCTAGGATAGTGTCACGGCGCTGCCATGAACAAAATTATTTTCCCCCCAAATCTGCACCCGTCGGCCTAACTTTGCAACAAGCTTAGTTAGCCTACTGAGGACACGTCTAACTCTTAGCGAGTTACACCAACGGAAGCCTACAGCCTACAAAACTATCAAGTAAATATGAAACAAAAGGCAATACAATGATTTACAGGCAATACCCAACCTTTTTATTAACTTCTTAATAATAAGGAATACATTGGCTAAGGTCAAATTTGTTTACAACATGTCCCTTTGAATCTGCCCTAGTTCTGCCCATTTATAGGCTTACAAAGACTGACATGAAATTGACATCCCCAACTGCCTATGAAATCTAAGCCAATAGGAATTCAGCTAACAAAATTGTCAAAACTGTGGGAAATAATTGCCTAGCAGTTATTTCTGTCTGCACATAACTCTGCCAACACACTGAACTACCATATCTTAGTCTGATCCTTCTTGCCAATCGCTTGTAACTGTCTTTCTAGCTAATCAACAAGCTGCATACGGATCAAGCCTTACTGGAACTGCACTTGTGTTTACTTACACAAAATGGTGTTTGCTGCCATCCTATTTTTCCCATAATTTCCGTTTGCTGTGCACTTGCCAAAGGTGCACCGTGTTGCGTCTTTGTTGCCCACAGCACATGCCTTGGCTTGCCGAGATCAATTCGTGTCATGCCATGTCCAAGCCAAGTTTAACTTAGACCTTTCCCCACATTTGCTACATTATGTCTTCACCTTGTAAGGGCCTTTCAAGTCACAAGCCCCTACACTTGTGCTTGGCCAAGCCTACCAGCTAAGTGTGTCAATGCATTGGACTTTCAACATCTTGTATCGTGCCAAGATGCTACCCTCAAACCGACTCATCAATTCCATCATGCCATAGACCTTTGATCCACCTAGGGAGATATTTCAATCCTTGCCATCACGTCATTGCCTATAAATGCATGTTTTGGATTAGGCCTACGTGTCATCATGCCCACGCAACCATGCCCTGTCCTTGCTGGGCTCGCCCCATGCCATGGACATACCCCTCGCTATAGTAGTGCTTATGAGAAAATCTAACATTCCAGGAATAGACATTGATCACGTTTGAGCAGTCATAATCTAATCTTGGTTCTTCAGCCTTACTTCGTTGAACCTTCATTAAACTTGAGTGTGCCATGGCAAGGGCAATCGCCTTGCCATCCTGCCAGATTTCTTAGCATACCATGTACCATCCTTTTGGCGTGGTAACTTAACCTTCTATCGAGTTTACTATCATAATAAATCTTTGCATCCATTTTTTATGGCAAAGGCCAATTTCCATCAAGTTGTTTGTTGGGACTGAACCACGTCGTCGTGTGCCACAAACACGGGTGCTGGCACGGGGAAGTAGGGAACCAGCGTGCCAGACTTTCAGCACCCTAACCTTAGTCCTCAGACAAACTTCTCCAAGGCCACTTAACAATATTGTGTAGTTTTATTCAGCGAATCCTCCCCCCACCCCTTCTTTTTTTCCTTTTTTCTATTTTCTTTTTTAATTAAGTCTCTTCCTGATAATTTTTTCAACCTTCGATGCAACTTCTCAATTTGAGATTCCTAATTTATGATATAATTCTGACAGTTTATTAGTTCCAATATATTGAAAAGTATCCTTAATTGGATGATTTATTTGTGTCTCCGCGTTTTGTATGTTGGACGGCTGAAAATATGATTATGTTCTCAACTCCCAAAAAAACGTTTTGGCCTAAATTGCAAGTCATCTCTAACTAATAATAACTTTAGCCAATATATAGACGCTTGCCACCTAACAATTATTGGTGCATTAGATTAGTTATAGTCATTGAATAGCCATGCTCCATTAACATGAAACGCATCATTCCTGAGAAAGGGAGTGAGAATCCATGTCCCGTAAGTGTGCTACTTATTCATTTGGTTGGCTTTGAGTAATTTTTAATCGAAAAAGAAAAAATATCAAAAAATAAAAAGGGTGTTTGAGCTTTGTGTCGATTTTTTTGTGAACTACCAAATTGAAATGATTTTTGGAATCCAAAAAGTGAAAAAAAAAAAAAAAAGTAAATATATTTTCTCTTAGAAATCTATTTGCTGCCAACAATTTTATTTATTTTTAGGTGGATTAACAAACTCTCAAGTTTAACTCTTATGAAGAGGTTATATTTTTATCTCATTCTTAATAACTAACTATTTACCTAAATTACTAGAAGATATATATATATATATATATATATATATATATGTTGTGGCCTCATTGAACTCAATTGTTAATTACTTATCTGATAAAACACAAGCAACAAAATCCGAATATCTATATGATTGTCGTGCTGTCCTCTTCGATTTATTTGTGCCAAGATTGTATTGTTCTTCCACTGGTTCTTCCGAATCAACAATATTATCATCAACTATATGCGTCTCAACTAGAGTTACTTTATATTTCATCTATTGTCTAAAATTCTCTTGACTATCACTAGAAGGAATAAATGGTTCCTTCTCAGCCTGAAGCATAGCAAACTCATCAAGAGTAACATCTATCTATCTATCTATCTATCTATCTATCTATATATCTATATAGAAAAAGGGAATAAGTGACATTCATGCCGCAATCAAGTTTGTTTATAGATTACTCTAATAACGTGTTTTAAAAATAGTTTTCTAATAATCCAACCATATAGATGATAAAAACATTTGAGGGAGCTTATTAATTTTCAAGTAATTTTATGAAGTGAAACTTGTCCATCTTATGTAGTGAAATTTCATTATATTTAAATTGCAATTTTAGTGGCATAATTTTACTAATTTTTTTGATTCTAAATAAGGTTTTCATCGTTAAATTTCCTTAAAATTGATAAAATTATTTAGTTATTCATTTTCTTATCATCTATATGGTTAGATTATTAAGACAATATTTCTAAAAAGTTGTTATTAGAGTGATCAATAATGATCTTTTTAAATGATTATTTATAATTTAAGCGTATAGATGATATGAACATAAATAAAAAAAAAGAATTTTACCAATTTTTTAAAAAATTTAATGACTCTTATTTAGAATCAAGAAATTAGTAAATCTATACCACTAAAATTGCAATGTAGATAAAATAAAATTTAAATACATAAGACGTAAGAGTTTCATTTCATAAAAAAAAAAGTTTAAAATTTTTGATATTAGAGTGATGTATAGCCAAATTTGCTCGAAATCATTAATTTTAGGCAACAAAAGAACACTTAATCTCATTATGTTTGGGATCGAATTAGTATTTTAATGTAAGTTTTCAAATAAAAATAAAAGCAACTAAATTAGAATAATGCACATTATAATTTGAGTAATTTTATATTTTCCGACTCAAATATTAAAATTCTCTCATATTGACACATAAATAATTATTGTCAATTCAAATATCAATTCTATTATATTTCTGTGTAGGCTTGTCGGATTGAAGATATAAAATATTTTCCTATTGGAAGACAAGCTCCCCACTTTTAAAATGATCCAATGTTATTTGGTGGGACCGTTATGATGAGGAGCATGGGACCCACACGTTAACGCGTGGTGAAAGGAGCGCCCCTCAAAACAGTTAGTATTTAAATTGGTCAAATGAGAAGCCGTTACTCTTTCCCTCCTAATATACTTTGTTCTTGTAAAGGTCATCATAGGGACCCTACCATTATCTTTGCCAAAGTTGATTACTTGATTTTCTTTATTTTATTAATTTTATTGTTTTATTGTATTGTTTTAAGTTTTTTTTTTTTTTGTCGAATTATAAAATTTAAATTTATGTTGTTAGGCGTTAGTGTTTATTTTATTATTATTTATATTCAATAAGCTATTATTAATAGATTTGGTCATATTTTATATTTGATATTTCTTGATTAAATTGCGTACATAGATTAGGTTCAGCCTACTAGCATTTAAAGGCCTCATCCTTGTTCTATACTTTTAACTTTTTAATCCTATATTGTGTTTTGTTGTAGTCCGTTTACATTATTTTCCTCTTGTCCTTCTATTTATTAATTAAGATAAATGTTATTTTTAGAAGTGTTTTTGTTATTTTTATAAGATTCTCTTTCATATTATGGTGAAGTGAGTCTAATCGTCATGTGAGAGAGGACCATGTAAAACTAGTAAAAACAGTTCTGGAACTAGTGGCTCTATTGATTACTCTACATATATGTGTCTTTTGTGGTACCAAAACAAAATAAATTCATATTTATTTAGAATCTTAAAATTTTACAAATTAATTAAGATAATTGTCAGACATGTCTAATTTTTAAAATGGATGGGATATTATGTAGTACAAGGGAAATCAACGATCTTGTATATAAGAAAACAAAGCATTAGCAAGACATTCAAAGAGTAGTGTCAAGTCTAAGATTTAATTCACTTCTATGAATAAAATCCAAACAAATGTGTGAATAAACTGCGATACAACTCTCTAAACTCTAGGATCATTGTGATAACAAACCTCAATACGGTTAGTTAGTTAGATGGTTATCAACTATTGATAAATTTGTGCGTTAACTCAAGTGGTAAGAACGTTTACACGTGACCATTCCTAGCTTGTGGGTTATATGTTTTGACTTGAGTTGTTAATGATACCCGAAAAAAAAAAGAAGAGAAAAAGTCTTATAATTTGGATTGCAACTCAGTTTCTCATTCAAATGAAAAGAAATTGAGTGAAAATAATTAAATTTTACTTGTGAAAATAATACTTACCAAAAATTCATGGCTCCAAACTCACTCATATTTTCGGTGCCAACCATATGTTTGTCTTATATTCCATATATAACAAATCTATTGTACATAGTTGACTTACTGGCATGTGCAATATGAAAATGGCACCTAGTTTCTCCATATGAAAATGGCACCTGATTTCCAATTTGAGCACATAGGTATGGTCTTATGATATGTCTAGTCCATTCCAGTTTTTCTTTTTATAGGGTCAAAAGAAATCCCAAGCATGTACCCGCAAGGGAATCAAAGTCACGTATGATCATGTGGGTTTAATCATTTCCACACTCCAACTTTTCTATTCATCTGACCAAGAACAATGAAAATGAAAAATGAGATTTTGTTTCATCCCAATTCTCACGGATCGACAGACAGATTAAACTTATTTACCTTAACCCTGCATTTACCATGTCAGAGGAAAAAAAAAAAAATCGAGTACGTTGATAAACAGAATTTGAGTCTCCATTCAACACTAGAGCCTGTACAAAATGTTGAGTATCAAGGTCACACAACACGTTATTACCCTGGTTTGTGGGCTCCATAAAGAGAAAATAATTTTTACAGAAATAAAAAGAAAATTATATAATATTATATTGACGGAATGCTATAATAGAACTACGTAATAAATTTTGAAATTTATTTACAGAATTAATTTAGAGAAATCTATAATCTTATTGATTCATTTATTTTGACCCAAAAACCTATTGATTCATTTAAGTGGCTTGTTTTGTGGCTCAATAACATGATAACACCGTAATATTGAATATTTTCTTTTCTCAATAGTCACATCTTTGTATTTATTGGAATGTCACAAATGAGTTCCAAATCAAATAAATAATGAATTCATGAATGGGCCTAGACTATTGGCTTTAACTTTTAGGTAAAGTTGTCCAAACATGTATATTAATACTTCATATGTACACATGTGATGCATCGGAGTCTCTGGTCCTTCCCTAACAACTGCTGGTATCAAAGCCACAATAGATTAATCTTGGACTAATAATAGTGAATCTCTTCAAGACATATGATAATAGTTTGAGCAATTATGGTTGAATAGAAAACAAATTGAGTCCTACACAAAAAGAAAAATGAAATAGATAAAAATTAATGTATATGAAAATTTAGACTTATTGGCTTAAGCACATGTAACGCGCTGGACTCCTCAATTTTCTCCAGCAGTACTTGGAATCTGAATAGTGCAAAGATATGCAACAGGCAATATGGCCCCTTTTCATGCTTTTGGCTTTTTATGTTTTAGTCCAATCCTATGTCCCATGAAGAAAAAGTTAAAGAAAGGGAGGAAAATATGCACTTAAAACCTCACAAGGAATTTAACAACCACTTGCACAACTCCCACTCTCTCTCATTCTTTCTCCCCGAAAACCAGTTCAAGGAAATGGAGGAAGAATATGGTCCTTTTAGCTGGACTTACTACTACCAGGAGGAGGTAACAATTTCAATTGTGTACCATTTTTTTTGTCACTAATTTCTTGATTTGGATAAATGTTTCAAGTAATGTACTACCTCCGTTCCAATTCCAATTAGAAATAGTTATTTATTTTTTTATATGTTGTAAGATTAGATATATGTTTTTATTTATTACAATAAAATATGAAAATCTTCCAAATTTATTATATCATTATAGATATAGATGAAATTTTATACAATTTATAACAAATAATTGTATTATAAACATTTTCTTTCTATACAAAAACTGCATTTTAATAACAATTATTTTTTAAAAATATTTTTAATTTTAGGATAGAATGCTCAATAACAACGTCGTGTTACTTTTAATAGGGAATAGAGGAGTTGAAACATTCTTTGTTGTACACAACATTGGAGTTGGAGACAACAATTGTATCTGCTCATGAACAACTTGCAAGAAAAGGAGACGAATTAATGCATCTCAAAAATCTCTTGACAAAAACAATCAAAGAGCGAGATGATGCTCAAGCAAAATGCCAACGGCTAATTGTCGAAAAATTCATGCTCCAACAACAATTACAAGCATCTCCTTTAATTAGCAATACTGAAGACGAACCTGCTAGAAAGGGAGAATCTGCCACCGGATTATCCTCTTCGGGTTGTGATGAAAATTTCACCGCCTCACCACCACCGCCGCTGCCACTGTCACCGCTGCAGCCACCACCACCGCCGCCTCTAGATGTGACTGAGAAATTAGTGACAAACAGGGCATTGCCGGAAAAAGGGAAGTTTTTGCAGGCAGTGATGGAAGCGGGCCCGCTCCTTCAAACGCTCCTCTTGGCAGGCCCACTTCCTCAGTGGCAGCACCCACCTCCACAGCTCAACTCCATTGAGATTCCGCCGGTCTCTCCGAAGCCTCCACTACTTCATCAGGACTCTTGTGTAAGTACAAGTGGTTGTTTCAGTAAGATGGGTTTAGATCAATGTGAAGACTTTGAATTTTCCCCCAGTGCCAAGAATCAAAAGATTGTTCACCTATCTCCATTGACTAACATCTAGTGCTCCCCCATAATTTAGGAAACTTTATGTATATCCATCCTTTTCATACTGCTAATTAAGCTGAAAGGGATGGCTATAAACATCTATTAGAATTTGTAAAATAGTTTGTAGTAGATATGAAGTATTCTAACTACAAAGAAACGGAGAGAAAGGGAGTGTATAATCTAAGCCTCTTAGCTTGTAGGGGCATTTATTTTTATTTTTATTTTCATTTTTATTTAACGTGATGGTCAAGTATTCGCTTGATAAATGTGCGATCAACCGACATCACTGTTAATATCGACGAAGTAGCGTGCATCTAACATGGACCCTACTTATACAGTTTGGAGTCTTGTGGAGTCTTGTGCACTAAGAGTGACCTATTACTTCTTTTTCTTCCTTCAATTTGACTAGAAGAGTACATTTTTCTCCTAATGACATGTCCTGAAGAAGGGCGAAGTATTTTACACTGAATTAATACAACGTAACCCGACTAAACTACCGGGTTAAATATTAGCATCTAAGTCTAGATGGAGACTTGGATGCTCATTTGTCTACTATATTTGCTTTAATTTTCCCAAAGAATGTTTATTGCGGATTTGGATTCTCCAAAAAATGATGGAAATCTGTGTCATCTTTTGCTTTGTAGTTAGTTATATGGAAGTGTATCCTAGTAGATTGTAATACTGGTGGCTTGTGATCATAAAGAAGATAGATTAATTATAATAGAACTAAAGTTTGTGCTTGTATATGTATGATTAGTGTTTTCTTGCTTTTAAGTATGGTATTATATGACCCCAATAAGTGATCAGTTGGAAACTTTTTGACATAGATTTTCCTCTTTCCATGAGGTGTACCTACCATGCATAATGTGTGTCTGCCATTAAAATGGCATCTAAACGCATCCATTTCACTGTCAAGCAAAAGGCAAATATAGGATCAATATATAAGATCCTGCATAAGATAGTACCAAACCGAGACGTGTTAAACTAGTCGAACTCTCATATAAAGTTCAAGTTTGATAAAAAAAAATTAGTTTAATTTAACGAGTCGAGTTTAACAAGTTTAACTCATTAAGGTTTGATAATATTAAATATTTTAAATTATTCAAATAAAAACTCGAGTCTCGTTAAAGCTCTAAAAAAAAATTTGTTTGCTTAATTAGCCTATCTCGAGCTTAAAAAACAAAAAAAAAGTTCATAAACTTTAACGAGCGAGCTCACATTTAACAATCCTAACCAAACCCAATTTCGAACCATACTACCAAAAAATCACAAAATTCTGCTTTAATGGGCGGCAGCTCAGCGATAGAGATTGTTTCAGCTTGCTTGGAGAGGGGAACTGGGTTCCATTGCTTCAACAAAACACATTTTAGTGGTCGAGCCATACTTTTCAAAGTGGAGGGGCTTTTTTTTGATAATATTTTATTTATATTTTCTTAGCAGCAAAAGTCCCCTTAACCACTCTATGTTAGTCAATTCTTTTGGGTTTTTTTTTTTGTTTTTTGTTTTTTTTTTTTTAATTTTAGAAATTGGAATACTTGCAACATTCATAATTTTGGTTTCTATTTTCTATATGAAAGTTATGCATTCTGAAATTGAGGTACTAAATTGATATTTAGCTAGGCTCCCTTTAATATAGGAAAATATTTTCCAAAACATTTTATGGTAATTATTTTCTAGAAAAATATTTTGTGGAAAATTACCTTATTTTCTAATGATTGGTTGTTAAACTGAAAGTGAGGTTGAAAATGCATTATATATTTTGTA
>JAUMHB010066281.1:0-13856 GCA_032359685.1 Pittosporum tobira | reverse complement strand
CAAATAATTCAACTAGAGAAATAACAATAGGAAGATTTTTATTTATTAAATCATTCTCAAATTTTCGGGTTCTCACACAAGCCAAGTGCTAAGCTTCAATGAATCTAAGCTCCCTTAAGGTTCCTTAACCTTAACCATCAATGGAATAACACCCTCAACTTGTGGTCTTTGATGTGAGCTTGGCTAGGATCTAAAGTTTAATGGCTTGGATGGGAGTATTAGGGTTTGGAAATGCTTAGTTTGGCTATGGATCTTTGGTTACTCTCTTTGTTCTTTCTCTTTCTCTCTAGCTTGGATGAGCAAAGTGAAAACAACAATACTCCTCCTCCTTGGCCGAAAATTACAAGAGTAAATGACAAGAAATCTTGGCTTGGTTTATAAGATAAAGGGCTAAGATCACTTATTTGCTTGGTTGGTAGGATGGATGGTTAGGATTGGAAGTTGATGGCAAATTAGATGGCCATGATTATCTCATTTTTATTGTTAAGATGAAGGGCCATGATCAAAGCTTCATTAATTGATGGAAGGCCAAGATCATCTCATATTTGAATGGCCAAGATTAAAGCTTCCCAAGGAAGCCACTTACTCCCAAGTTGACACATCAATGAGAGCAAGATAGTCATTTCACCTTCTAGCATTTTCAATTTATCTTTTCCCCCCAAAACTTTGATGAACCTCTAGGCACTTATCCTAGGGTTTAAGAAATTTTAAATTGCTACTTGATCCTTAATTAATGACCATGCATTTCCTTGGAAAATTTTGAAATAATACACTAAATACAAATTTTGACCCTAATATTCCCAAAAATGTAATTCACTAAAACGAATATTAACAAAAATTTCTATTCATTCATGAAATCCTAACAAAATTAATTAATTTACATAACCCCTATTTCTTTGAATTTTCCGGGATGTCACAGGAACTTCAGAAGAGGAAGCAACACAAGAGGCTAAAATGACGTTAAATGTGGCTACATGTTGCTAGGATAATGTTATGTGACTATGTATAAGTTTTTGTGTAATACTTACGGCTTATATGTACCAAGAATATATGTAAGTGTGTGTGAGTGTGTAAACTCAAATCCATATTGTATTAAAGTGTGTGATATCAATAAAATAAGATTTATACTTTAAAGTTGGAAGTTATAATTTAAATTGGGATTGAAACATTGGCATAACTTTATTTCGAGACAATGAAAAACTAAAGAGGAAACAAATGAGATACTTTTTTTTTTTAAACAATTTTTTTTTTTACACTATTCTCCATAATCATGCCTTCATTAAGGTGGGGGTGTGACAATTTCACTAAGCTCTAAGAAGACTCATTAAGCAATCTATTAATTTTAACAAACTATCTTATTGATCCCTACTTATTCGGTCGATTGTGTTCAGCTTCCATAAGGGACAAACAAACAGCCTCTTTAAGTTCTTGAAAAACTTGTAATTTGTTATTTATATAATTCTTCTACAGTCAGTTACTTAGGCATCGAAGTGGAAATATAGAGAACATAACTCCTCATGGTCTCTTGTTTTGCAGGTAACAAAATCATAAAGATGAATCACAAGTAATAAGCATTAACAGCACGTTCTACAAATCATTTCAAAGAAGTAACACCACCCCGCCGCGGAAAGGGGGCGGCAGGCATTAGGTTCAGCATACCAGTCAAGATTCCTTCAGTTTAAAATCGAACTACACATATACTACGATACTATGCTATCGCCAATCAATCTCATAAGCATGTCAACTAAAAAAAATTCAAACTTCAACAAAAAAAAATAAATCAATTATATCATAATACAATCACTCTCGCACCAGTAAGAAATCAATAAGGGTCATCATAACCGTTGAGTTCTGTAGGTTCAGCATAACAGTAAAATTCATATGGTTTTTGTGTCTACTCTAGCAATCTCCATTTGTGACCTACCTATGCCTCCACAAATGTATTCCTTGAATTTACATACGGAAGAAATCCAACAAAACACATACTACGCTACCAGATTCACTAACTAATCCCCTAATCATATGTCAACTAGAAACAATAGAACTTTACAGATTGGACTGTTCGATAAAACATAGTTATCCCACGTACACGGGTGTATCTATCATCTTCATCATCTTTACATAGGAAAGCCGAAATTTTGATACCCCATTGACCCGCCTTGATTAGGGAAGCTACTTGGCGGAGGCACCGTTTGGGTATCAGCAGTGGTTGTAATGTCGTGTATGCTTGACCTCTTCCTTTCTTTCTTCATCGAGTTCTGGCGAAGGTAGTATTTTTGTGCATGGCTAGCCACTTGTGTTGGTGTTCTTGACACCACCACGTTTCTAGAGATGCTCCTCCAGTCACCCTTGCCGTACCTTTCCAGTCCCGTTAGGAATAATCTGCAAAAATTCCCAAAACGAAATCCCCAACCACCAAAACATCAAATAATTTTATGTGATGTGATGTAATCCTATCACAATAAAGAAAGAATGTGTGGTACAAAGCTATTTCCCAAATTCTAATGGCTAAACAAAAGTACTCCAAATTGAAATAGACTTTTAGTTGACCGCTTAGGTGGAATGGTCTATTATAATGTGTTGAATACAAGTAATCAAAACAGATTGAAACACCAATCAATCATTCAAAGATGCTCTCAAGACGCAAATTTGCATTTACGACTCAGAAGATAGCACATGAACCTGAAATGTACTAAATATCAAGGAAAAGAAATTTAGAAAATAAGTGTCTTAAAATCAGGAAACATGCATTAAAATTTAGTCAACCTATAAAATCAATTGAAAGGACTATAAATTATTATAAAATGTTGGGATCCTGTTGACTTTATCCTTTTTGTATCATCATGATGTGGTGTGTGTAAACCTATAGTCAGAAAATGAATAATCCAGTTACATATTACAAGTTCACTTCTGGCATTCAGAAATGTTAACTTCCTAGAACTGAACAACTGAACTCAATTGATTAAAAGAGCCAGCAATTATTATCATGCGGTCCTCTTAACGTTTTTCCAAGATCCATCTCCGTTTTGATTCAAATTTTATTCAACTAGTGAAAGATAAATAAAAAAAAAAAGTTACTCTCTCTATCCCGCAAAAGAGTCCCATTTCTGGAATATTTTTGTTCTCAAAAGAGTTTTATTTTCATGGTAGTATCACAATTTTATTTGTCATGTCACCACTAATAAACCAACAACGCGCATTATGTTTAGGGATAAATATTGAAGTAACCCTAATATTTGCAAAAATTTCTAATGCAAACTTTTTGTGGAACGGAGGTACTACAATGTAAAAACAATTTTTCATAAAACTCCATCTCCTACATGGAACTCAAATTAATTTTCCACTCCTTATTCACCAGCTAAACATATATTTTTTCAATTTATGCTTATCTCCTTTCACATGAGACACAAGCAGCACCTTTGCAATACTCTTTCCATAAACCCCAGTTTCGCCCCAATAACAACATAACGAAAACAAAATTTATACCCAAAAAAAAAAAGAAAAAAATCTAGTCCAACAAATTTGAAAGCTAAGGCTATCAAAGATAACGAATTTCCGATCACACACACACACACACACACACACAAAATAAATAAAAAAAAAAAATTGAAAAAAAAATTAAAATTTCCGAACAATAGATAAGGTATCTTTATGCATACCTGTGTTCTTCTTCGGTCCAGGGAGTCCCTTTCTTCCTCTCGGCCTCCCCGTGTTTCGATTTCGTAAACGAGATCTGACTCGCTCTCGAGTCGGGCTCAAACCCGAACGAATCATCGTCTGAGTAACTCGGTAACTCGACCCGGCCCGAATCAATTTCCAGCACATCGTGAACCAACTCGTCGTAATGAAGTTTCACCTCCTCCGCCGACTTCCCTGGAACTTTCCCGGCGATTTTCTGCCAGCGATCGGCTGAATCCTCGGGGAACGACACCAGAGCCTTCTCGAACAGCTTATCCTCGAACCGGGTCCAAGTTGATTGAACCGGCTCCGAGTTGCACATCATCCACCGATTCTCGTTACTCTCGTGAAACATCATCCAATTCTTGGATTTTGAATTCGTTTATCTCACCGCTAGATTTTCTCTCTTTTCTAGATTTTGTTAAGGATTTATGAAGGTTTAAGTGTTTGGTATGACTTCTATTTATAGATTCATAATTTTAGACGCCTCCAGAGACACAGATAAAGATGAGCTGTACTTCGAGGAGGGGGAGAGAGAGAGTTTTTTCTTTTTCTTTTTTTCTTTTGTGCGAAGGATGGGTGAGGTGGGGTCCATGGCTTTAATTTTAATTTAATCAGAATTCAATTGCATCACGTTTATTTATTTATTGGTGGAGTTCGTAAGTTCAGTGGGATGTTTCGCCGACTGCGGCTTTTTACAGCTTCTTCCTCTGTTTCACTCTTTTTTACCCCGATAATGATTATGGTTACAATTTATTTTTACTTTTTTTAATGCATCGTAGGCAATAGGGGTGGATAGAGATGCAACTTGAGTATCGATGAAATTGGTTTAGCAAAAATTTGGTCATAAGTTTAAATTAATTAAGAGCGAATCAAAACTTTTTAAAAGTTTAACAAGTCGTCATGTTAAGATAAACATCGACTTAGATGTCGAATTAGTTTAGACTAGTCTTTTAAACCGATTTTAATTAAAGATTGACCTAAATTTAGGTCAAGTCTGAACTTATATCAATTCTAAAATCTTTATGAAAAACATTCATAAATTATTAACTATTATAAAATTAATGTTTTTGCTTTTAATAGTCTATTTATAAAAATTCATAAGTATTACAAAAATAAGTATATAATTATATAAATTATTATAAAATAAATAATACTTCCGTCTAACTTTTATTGTCATAATTTTCTTTTTGGTCTGTCCAAATTTATTTGTCCTATTTCCTTTCTTAAACTCTTTTTTACCTTGTTTTTCCAATACTACCCACAATTAATTTATTAAAAATAACAAATACTTTCTTGCTAATAAAAAATCATTAATTGTGAGTATTTTTGGAAAAACAAGGTAAAAAAAAACTCTACTATTTTTCTCTATCTATCCATTAAAGAATACTTACATATAATATGATAATGAAAATGGTATAGTAGACGAATAACAAAAATTTTTAATATGCGTGTAGTTTGTAATTAGGACAATATAAATTGGACGGATAGAGTAACTATGTAAAATAACTAATATAAAATAATTATATAACTAACTATATAAAATAATTGTATAGCTAACTATATAAAATAACTACTTTAGCTAACAATATCAATACTTATTTATTATAGTAGTTAGTTAGAAAATTAGAATAGATATTCTGGATAAATCCAGAAATTATAAAATAAAATTAATTAAAAAATCTTATTAATTGTAAATAAAATTAATTAAAAAAATAGCAAAAAAGTCCTTAGCAACCTATGTTTCTCCAGCTATAATCTAATGTGGCTCGACCTGGTCAAGTAAAGAGTATGGTCTGGTCCTTTATTGGAAAAGACCGGTCCTGACAAACCCAATCCAAAGAGTGAGAACCCAAAATTTTATAATTATATTATTGTAAATAGTTAATTAAGTTTATGTATGAAAGGTTATTTTAAATCTTATATAAATTGGATAAATGGTATGTTGGAAGTTAAGCCAAGGGCAAGTTGGTCTTTTTGACCAATTGTAAATGATAAAATTTTCAAAGTGTTTGAAAGTGAAATATGATTGAAGATTTGGAACCGTAGTGAAAAATAAGTTATACGAAATGCGTTTTATTTTTCACTTTAACTTAAGTTTTAGATGACCTAAAAATTGGTACATCGTATGAAGAAACAGATAGCGCCATTGAATTCGTGGTGTGTCAAAATGTAGGGATGGAGTATAATATTAATAGGTTTCAAAAAATTATTTATTTGTTTATTTATAAAATAATAATAAATTAATTAAAAGCAAAAATAAAATTTTTATGCACAAAAGCCTTTTCGTTCCTGCCTAAGTCGGTCCCTGTTCGGTCTTTCTTAGATCCCTCTTCGGTCCTTCTTGGGTCCAGCTTGGGTCCCTCTTAGGTCCCTCTTTGGTCCCTCTTGGGTGTAGCTTGGGTCCTTCTTAGGTCCCTCTTCGGTCCAGTTTGGGTCCCTCTTAGGTCTCTCTTGGGTCTCTCATTAGAAAAGGAAAAATGAGCTACGTGGACCAATAAAAATCCGCCACGTCAGCTTTGGTCCCTCTTTGTGAAACCCCAAAAATTTATAACGTACATTAATTATATGAGAATTTATGTATAGTATTTTGTAATTGACGATATCGAAATTCGTCGCATGAAAATCGCGTAATCGTAATCGCAGTTATTCAATTTTGTGAATTTTCTTTAACTCTTAAATTTCGATACGGAATGATACAAGGAGAATGCCATTAGAACCCCTATTAAAGGGGTAAAATTTCATCCACCATAAGTGGACTTATCCTTAGCCCAAATTTGTAAAAAAAAGGGAAAGAAAAGAAAATGTGAAACGAGACAAAAAAGATTATGTAAGCGGGATGATGTCATCGAGATGACATCATCATGATGGCATCACCATGATGTCATCAAGTTGACATCACTAGGGTGATGTCACCTTAGCCATGTGTTAAGCAAAGAAGTGGGAGACATAGCCAATTTTGGACCACATCTTCCACCAACCAAGCTAATGGACCAACTTAGAAGCATTGTTGGCCAAGAGAGAAAAAGAAGAGGCAAAGTTATCTTTTGCACACTTAGTCATTTTCTTGTCCATTCCAAAGAAAAATAAACACAAGCAACTCTCTTTTCTCTCTAAAAATTTCAAAACTCTCTCTCAACCAAAGCCAAAAATTTATTTCCTAGTCCTAAGGAGAGTGATTGTTGATCACAAATGGGCTCTAGCAAGCATAGCAAGTGAGCTTGGCTAAGGAAACCACGTAAAAACGCTTGCAAACTCTTGGAATTCCACGATCAAGAAGGTAATCCCTTGACCTAATGTAATGATTTTGATCTTGTTTAATGGCGGATGGGAACCATGCTAGCATGATTAAAGGTGTTTGTGGCTTGATTGTTGCTAGGAATTGAGATAGGTCCAATGAATCCATGTTTGTTCATGAACTAAGGTTTTTAGCACTCCTAAATTCATGCTTGAAACTCTGATTTTCTAGCTTATCTAATGGATTTCATGTTATGGTTATACTTTTTTAAGTGTATGATAGCTTGGGGAAGCATTAAAATAGGCAAAATGAGTTTTTGTGAAAATTTCAAATTTGGAAGTTTATGCACTGCAGCCTAGATCCAAATTTTGTAGACAATTCTACACAGGTCAAATGGACTCCAAATGTTTATTGAAGGTACCTTGATATGTGAATATATTATTATAAAACGTTTTTGAATTTTTGAGGTCGTTTCATATTTTAATAAAATACATAATTGGGACTACAGTAAACTAGGCTGAAACAGGAGAAGACAGCAGTCTACCTTATTTTGAACGATTATAACGTTTTTATTATAAATCCAATTTAAGTGATTCCAAATCTCAGTTAAATCCCTTTGAGTCTATTTTACATAGAGGTAAAGTATGATACTATTGAACTTACACGGATTGAGTTATTATTGTTTGAGTCCAGGTAGTGCAAATAATATAACCCTATTTTCAGTCAAGTTCAAAAAGCAATATAAAATAATCTGTTAATCAATAAATCATGAAAATATTTTTGTAGTTACTTGAACCAGTTTATCTTAGTATAAAAAAATATTTTAAAATTTAAAATATTTTTACTATATTTATAAATTGTATTAGCAAACTGCTGTAGATTCTCGAATTTCCAAAAAAGTGTAAAATGTAACCAAAATTTGGAAACACATAACTTTTTCGTTATAACTCCGAATTAAGTGATTCTTAAGCCTATTTCAAGCTTGTAAAACAAAGAATTTAGTCAAAGTGACAAAAGTACTGAGAGGGTTTCTTATCATGATTTGATTGTCTATGAACTTGTTGGACTCCTTGAACTTAGAATAAGCATCTAAGGAGGAAAGGGCACCATGTAGAATCAATCGCCCTAATTAACATTGAGATTTTAACATAAGATATTCATGGTACTAGGTTTTTAATTCTCAGCAAAGGAAAGCTATAATTCTAGTTAAGGATTATTTGGAAGCGTTTTAAGTCAAGTTCTATACTCGACCCACTTTTACGTGTAATTTCATTGATTTCATTGCACGTAGTAATTATTGTCATGAAATGCATGAGTTCAATCCTTGTGCATATGAGATGATGTGAATGTTTGAGTGTTGTGCACTTCTACCATGCACGGCATGCCCACTTAAGTAACGTTGAATGACTCGTCAAGTGAAGGAGTACGAGTATGCCAAGAAGAGGTTATGACCAATATATTCCGGTTTACTAAGGATCTAGTATCCATTAGCGCGTTGTGCACATACGCCCAGAAAATGTTTGCTTGGTCTGGACTACGTCTTAGAACTGGGTAAGTTATGTTTCACTCGTTGAATGCGGGTGACCACTAAGAAGAGGTATAGTGCATACTCATTTCCTTTGCTATGTTTCCACGATTTATATTTTTGCTCGTAGATCGTGATAGCATTATGAAATTCATTTACAAAGTTCATGAGTTCCATGTATGTAATGTTTTAAAGTACAATATGTTAAATTATGTTGTTATGTGCTTTTAGTTGAGAGTATAATACTTGATGAGCTTATGTTGCTCATGGTTTATCTTGTGTGGAATGTTTACAGTTAGTGAGACATCGAGGAAAGAGCGCAAGGCATAGGTGAACATGCACAAAAAGGTAGACTTCGAGGGTTTGCTTAACCTCTTTTGATGGACTGTTACGGTTAAATGTAATTAAGTTTAAATACCCGATGTTGGTATGTAATAATTTAATTTATATTTTGTGGATGTATGTACGTAAAGTAAGGGACGTGGGTGTATGAGTTACCACATATAAGAAACTAGCATGACATATCTGGACAAGATAAAAGGTGGAAATGGAAGGGAACATTTTAAATTTTATTAACACCTCAAGTAATAGTTTTAAGTGAAGGTTTCGATGTGATGGCACAAAAGTTCCTGATGAGATATTTTCTGCCATCCAAATCAGTAAAGATGCGTAATGACATTAATACATTCACACAAGTTGCTGGTAAGTCACTATATGAAACGTGGGAAAGATTCAAGGAACTACTGAGGATATGCCCACATGATGGCCTACCACTATGGATGCAGGTACATATTTTCTACAACGTAATCAATTCAAGTTTTAGAAGCACAATTGATGATGTGGCAGGTGGAAGCATCATCAACAATAAATCACCCGAGGAATCTTTCCAGTTGATGGAAGAAATGGCATCGAACAACATATACTGGCCATCCGAAAGATATCAACCAAGGAGGACGAACGAAGCTCGTGAGACAAAGGAGATATCCGAGATAAAATCTCAATTAGCACATATTACACAGATACTCAGTTTGCAATTGGGTAATGTATCAAAAGTTCAAAGCGTCACCTGCAATTTCTACTATGGAAACCATGACAGTCTGGATTGTCAAGCTGGAAATACCTTTGCCTTGTCTAATGCAAATGCTAACTACGTCTCTAACTATGGATGGCCTCAAAATTTTGCAAATAACAAAAACCCCTACTCAAATACTTATAATCCAAGGTGACGAAACCATCTTAATCTACAATGGGGGAGTCAAACCTAGCAAAAGGCACCACAGTCAGATAAATCACCTGCACCTCTAGAAGACATGATGAGGCAACTAGTATAGACGATGGAAGCAAACCAAAGGGTTAGTATAGTGCAAGAGGTCATAAAGAACACCGATGCAAGGTTCAACCATCAGGAAGCTGCCGTTCGGAATCTGGAAAAACAAGTTGGCCAGCTTGCGCAACAATTATCTGAACAACCACGTGGATCTCTTCCAAGTAATACCGAGAAGAATCCTATGGAAAGTGCAAGGGCTATCGAACTAAGAAGCAAAAAAACACTAGAAGAACCGATAGCCAAGAACCATAGACAAGGAAAAAATGAAGGCCACAGGGAGATTTCTGAAGATAAAGACAACACTGAGAAGAAGGAACTTCCACAGACAACAGCAGCCCCCTCTAAAGATGGAGAAACAGGGGAGCCCACTCCAACCCCATACACTCCACCCATTCCATATCCTGAGAGGTTGGTAAGAAAGAAAAAGGCAAATATGCCGTAATTTTTGAGATTTGTGGAGATGCTTAAGAAACTACACATCAATCTCTCATTTATTGATATATTAACTCAAATGCCAAACTATGCAAAATTTCTAAAGGATAGTTTGGCCAACAAACAAACATTGGAGGATGGGGAGATGGTGAAATTGAATGAGGAATGTTTAGCCCTTCTCCAAAATAAATTGCCTCCTAAACTCAAAGATCTTAGAAGTTTCACCATTCCATGTCAGATTGGGGCCGTTCACTTCAATAAAGCATTATGTGATCTCGGAGTAAGCATCAATTTAATGTCCTATACAGTGTTTGAAAAACTAGGAGTCGACCAGGTCAAAAATACGATGGTATCCCTCTAACTGGCAAATATATTTATCAAGTGGCCCAAGGGCATCGTAGAAAATGTTTTAATCAAGGTGGATAAGTTCATGTTCCCTGCCGACTTTGTTGTACTAGAGATGGAAGAAGCTATTGAAGTATCCATCATATTGGGGAGACCTTTCCTAGCTATAGGAGAAGCTCTCATTGACGTACAACAGGGCAAATTGGTACTTAGATTGGGGGAAGAGCGAGTCACCTTCGATGTCTTGAAATGCATGAAACATTCAAGTCAAGTCAACGAATGCTGGTGAATTGACAAGGTCAAAACGAACATGGAAGGTATATCCCAGCTTACACCCAGTGATGATCCATTATTGCAAATTCTGACGCAACTGATTGAAGAATAAATGGGGTGCAATGAAATAGATGAGACAATTCAATTCTTGAAAGCAAATAAACCTTGGTCAAAATCCTTCGAGCCACCATATGGAGAATTAACAAAGGAATGACCCACACCGAAACCGTCAGTCGAAGAACCGCCTCAGTTGGAACTAAAGCAATTACCTGCTCACCTTAAGTATGCTTTCCTAGGGAGTTCTTCATCCCTGCCAGTAATTATCTCATCTTCATTAACGACTGAGATGGAAGAAAAACTACTTCGAGTCTTACGGGAACACAAAAGAGCAATTGGATGGACCATCGCTGATATAAAAGGGATTTGCCCTTCATTATGCATGTATAAGATTATGATGGAGGAAGCACATAAACCGACCATCCAAGCACAAAGAAGACTCAACCCAAAGATACAGGAGGTAATCAAAGCAGAGGTAATTAAACTACTGGACGCAAGCATTATTTATCCAATTTCCAACAGCGCGTGGGTGAGTCCAGTGCAAGTCGTCCTGAAGAAAGGCGGTCTGACAGTGATCCCCAACGAAGATAATGAGTTAATTCCCACACGGACTGTTATAGGATGGCAAGTATGCATCGACTACAGAAAGTTGAATGAAGCTACAAGGAAGGACCACTTCCCTCTGCCATTTATTGACCAAATGCTCGAAAGGCTTGCCAAGTTTGAGTACTATTATTTCTTAAACGGCTATTTAGGATACTTCCAGATTCCCGTCACCCTGAAGATCAAGAGAAGACAACTTTTACATATCCATACGGTACTTTTGCATACAGAAGAATGTCGTTTGGATTATGCAACACTCCAGCCACTTTCCAGAGATGTATGGTAGTTATTTTCTCAGATCTAATGGAAAAGTGCATAGAAGTCTTAATGAATGATTTTTCGATATTCGGATCTTCTTTTGATTCATGCCTAAATAATTAGGAGCTGGTCCTCAAACGATTCGAAGAGACTAATTTAGTCTTAAATTGGGAAAAATGTCATTTCATGGTTAACGAAGGAATTGTCTTGGGCCATAAAATCTCTGAAAAAGGCATTGAAGTGGATCGAGCAAATATCGAAGTAATATCTGATCTAACCCCACCAACATCTGTTAAGTTACTTCGAGGATTCTTGGGCCACGTGGGATTTTATCACAGATTCATTAGAGACTTCTCGAAAATTGCCAGACCTCTTTTTACGTTGCTAAAAAAGGATGCCAAATTCAATTTTAATGAGGATTGTTTGAGGGCATTTCATTCTTTGAAAGAAAAACTGGTTTTTGCACCAATAATGACCTCCCCTTACTGGATCATACCATTCGAGATGATGTGCGATGCTAGCGACACTTCTATCGGGGCTATTCTGGGTCAACGAAAGGACAAGATTTTTCACCCAATCTATTATACTAGTAGAATGTTAACCGGAGCACAGCTAAATTATGCCACCACAGAAAAAGAGCTTCTGGAAACAGTATTTGCCTTTGAAAAATTTCGATCTTATCTTATCGGCTCAAAGATAATTGTATTCACTGATCATGCAGCATTGAAGTTTTTGCTTCAAAAGAAGGATGCCAAGCCTCAACTAATCCGATGGATCCTTTTACTTTAAGAATTTGATGTGGAAATACGGGACAAGAAAAGCAGAGAGAACCTAGTGGCTGATCACTTAAGTCGACTCCCAAATGCTCCCGAAGTCGCTGAACCAATACGAGAAAACTTTTCGGACGAAACCCTGTTTGCCACCGGGATGACAACCCCATGGTACGCTGACATTATCAATTATCTAGTAGGCAAAGTATTACCCCCTGACTTATCCTTTCAACAAAAGAAACGATTCTTCTCCCAGCTCAAATATTATTTGTGGGATAAGCCATATATGTTCAAGACATGTTCCGACGGGATAATTAGAAGATGTGTAGCTCACGAGGAGGTTGCAAATATTCTCTATCATTGCCATGATGGGTCGGCCGGATGACACTTTGCCGCTGACAAGACAGCCGCTAAAGTTCTGCAAGCTGGGTTTTATTGGCCTACGATATTCAAAGATGTGGTAATGTATGTTAAAGCTTGTGATCGATGCCAAAGGATGGGAAATATCTCAAAAAGGAACGGGATGCCCCTCAATAACATCCTGGAATGAGAATTATTTGATGTATGGGGTGTCGATTTCATGGGCCCCTTTCCTCCATCATATGGGAATGCATACGTCCTTGTCGCTGTGGAATATGTCTCTAAATGGGTGGAAGCAACTGCTCTCCCCACTTGTGAAGCGAAGAACGTGATAAAATTTTTGAGGAATAATATATTTACCCGATTCGGTACACCACGCGCAATAATTAGTGATAATGGCACACATTTTATCAATAAACAGTTTACATCACTATTACAGAAGTATGGTGTTACCCACCGAATTGCGGTTGCTTATCATCCACAAACCAGTGGCCAAGTAGAAGTATCCAATCAGGAACTCAAGGCTATCCTCGAGAAGATAGTCAACTCCAACAGAAAGGATTGGTCAACTAAGCTTGATGATTCACTATAGGCCTATAGAACTGCTTTCAAAACTCCTATCGGGATGTCACCATTTAGGCTCGTGTACGGCAAGGCATGTAATTTGCCGGTAAAACTTGAACATCGAGCATACTGGGCTATGCGATTTCTCAATTTTGACTTGTAAGCAGCGGGCGAGAAAAGGCTGCTCCAATTACATGAACTCAATGAACTCTGCCATGATGCCTACGAGAATTCGAGGATTTATAAAGAGAAGATGAAGAAGTGACATGATCAGCACATCACGAGAAAGGAATTCAAGGTTAGTCAAATCGTTCTACTATATAGCTCCCGTCTTTGTCTCTTCCCAGGAAAGTTGAAGTCTTGGTGGAGCGGCCCTTTCACTGTCACAAAAGTGTTTCCCTATGGCACTGTCAAAATTACTAATGA
>JAUMHB010066280.1:20379-33817 GCA_032359685.1 Pittosporum tobira | reverse complement strand
GACAAAGTTGGGAGTCGAGCAATATCTCTCCCTCAATTATAATGCCAATCACATAAACAACATATAGCAAGAAAAATATTAAAAAAGAAAAAAAGTTGAATAATGTTAGCATTACAAAATTTAACGTAGTAATATTCTCATCATTTCACAAAAAGATATATATTTTAAAACTTTTTAGGTCAATTCAAAATGTAAAAATCAATACTCCTTCAATTAGAAAATTAAAAATATTTACAAAAAATAATAATTTAAAAATAGATACTTGATTATAATTTTTAAATTAAAAAATATGTTTCACTTTTTTTTGAAAATAATGTATAATATTATTTATATTCATAATAAAATAAGAAATTAAGAACACCTTAGTGTTTTATAGTATTAAATAAAACTTATCTCAAATTTTAGATCCAAGAAAGATTAACCAACTCTAATTTGAAAACGAAAGTAGTATAATTTTAATATAATTTTTTCTATTTTTAACACGTTGTTTAAAATTAAAAATTTGAAAAGATTAATTTTTTTCCAAATAAATTTAAAGAAAAATGCAGTGACATATGACATGAGTTAGAGGTGTTACCAAACAAGGAAGAGCATGATGTGTGCAAGAGTCCATGTGTACAGTAAGGACGATGTGCTGGCCTCTAGGATTTTCACCTGTCAATGTTCTTCGGGACAATCCGTCCAGCTGTTCTTTTTCCCTTCAACAGTTCTCTCCGTCCCCATAAATTTTAATTTAATATTTTATTCTGTGTATAATATTAAATATTAACAATATTTTAACATAATAATTTTTTGAAAAGATAAAATTTATTTTAAAATAATTATCGTTTGTAATTTTTTAAAAGAACATAATATATATTTTTTTATAATCTCTTTTATTTTTTAAAGAATTTTAATTTTTTAATTTATTTCTCTATTGATCTCAATTTTTAATAAGAGATAAAATTAAAATTAAATTAATTATTAATCTTAATATATATGCATCAAACTAAAAGAACTATTAATATGAAATGGATGAAGTATAAATTCCAAAAAATATACTCTCTTTGTTAAAAAAAAGATAAAAATAAATATAAAAAATAAATAAATTAAAAAAATTAATTTTAATTTTTTTGATTAAATTATCCTTATAAATGTATTTTATAATAATAAAGAGAATTTTTTT
Source organism: Pittosporum tobira (assembly GCA_032359685.1). Classification (NCBI taxonomy): domain Eukaryota; kingdom Viridiplantae; phylum Streptophyta; class Magnoliopsida; order Apiales; family Pittosporaceae; genus Pittosporum; species Pittosporum tobira. The sequence continues at coordinate 32,652 of JAUMHB010066280.1, read as the reverse complement.
TAATATAACATAAAATAAAAATAAAAAAATAATTATAAACTAAAAATAATAAATTAAATTATTTTTTTATCAATAAAAAGAGTATCTGAATTTATTTATTTTTAAGACAAATAAAATATTTAATAATGAATATTATCTTTTATCATTATAAATTTATTATAATAATCAGTTAATCACTATGATTGTCCGCGGATTTCTATGGTGCAAAATGCAAACCCCTTAGAAAACAAAAAGGAAAATAATTAAAACTCCCTTCTGCCCTCCCCCCCTCTCTCTCTCTACCTAGTTTCTCTGTGCTGCTTTGCTTCTTCACCTTCCCCAAAGACGTCAGAGAAATTGAGACAGAGGGGAGAGCGGCTATCCTGCACCACCGCAACTCGGCGCACATTAGCGCAGACCATCCCCCTCTTCTGTTCATGATTCTTCTCTTTCCACTTTACATCTGTAAAACTTCAAGAGGGACACGATTTTAATTAATACTGGCTGACGTCAGAGGAACCCTAGCGTTCCTCGTCTCTTCATTCTTGTCAGATCGATTCTATTTTAAATCGAGACAATCGAAAAGGAAGAGGAACAGGAGAGGGTTTTACGCAGCGAAAATGCTCTGGATTATGAGATTCTCAGGCTTCTTCTCCGCAGCGATGATGATGATCGTTCTCTCCCCATCCCTACAATCCTTTCCACCGGCCGAGGCCATTAGATCCACTCACATCGACGGCGGCCACCTCCGTCTGCCGACTCAGGATCCATCGGCCGACTCTCTCAATCGATTTTCCTTTAGAAAAGCACCGACATTCCGCAATGCAGACGGATGCAGTTCGAGATTGGGGAAAATCGGCGTTTGCGATCCGTCTCTGGTCCACGTGGCGATTACTCTTGATATCGAATATCTCCGAGGCTCAATCGCAGCCGTCCACTCGATTCTACAGCATTCAATGTGTCCTGAGAGCGTCTTCTTTCATTTCCTCGTTTCGGAGTCGACTCTGGAAGCCGTAGTAAGATCTACTTTCCCGCAGTTAAAGTTCAAGGTTTATTTTTTCGATCCCGAGATTGTGCGCAGTTTAATATCCACTTCAGTTCGGCAAGCGCTTGAGCAACCGCTAAACTACGCCAGAAACTACTTGGCCGATCTATTAGAGCCTTGTGTTCGCCGAGTTATTTATTTGGACTCGGATATTGTACTCGTCGATGATATTTCTAAGCTTTGGAGCACTAATTTGGGAACTAAGACGATCGGAGCTCCGGAATACTGTCACGCGAACTTCACAAGATACTTCACGGCGAATTTCTGGTCGAACCGGCGGTATTATGGCACTTTCTCCGGCCGGACGCCGTGCTACTTCAATACGGGAGTGATGGTGATAGATCTGGTAAAGTGGAGGCGGTTCGGGTACACAAAGCGGATCGAAAGATGGATGGAGATCCAGAAGAGCAGGCGGATCTATGAGCTCGGATCGTTACCGCCGTTTCTGCTGGTTTTTGGTGGACACGTGGCAGCAATTGAGCACAGGTGGAACCAACACGGATTGGGAGGGGATAACGTGAGAGGTAGCTGCCGTGACCTTCATCCTGGCCCGGTGAGCCTCCTGCATTGGAGTGGCAGCGGCAAGCCGTGGTTCAGGCTCGACGCGAAGCAACCGTGCCCGCTTGATTCTCTATGGGTCCCATACGACTTGTACGGACGGTCAACGTGAGAATGTGAACTGAACGATTTAACGGAACTTACTCACGCCGGTAAATGTTTATTTTTTATTTTTTAAAATCGTTAGCTTTGTTAGTTGAGTATTATTATTATCAAAATTTTATTTTATTTTTCTCTGGTTTTATTTTTACTGTCCAGTCTAAATTTTTATTTTTTTGGGAGGACATTTTATAAGACATTAGCAGCTTATCATCAGGGCCATTGTATTCTATTCTATTATTCCTACTGCCTCTGCAAATAAAAAGAAGAATAGGATATTCGTTCAGATCAATTCTTTCTCATTTGGTGGGCTTCAACTTTGTTTTGTGTCCCATTAAGATGTTTCCATTGTAGGTGATGAGGGAATTTGGGCCAATCTGATTTTGTTAATAATAAGGTTATGAATGGGTAAATTGGTAAAATCAAGGAATATACAATTTCTAAATTTGAGTTAATTTAATGGAAATGGCGTGTATATATATATATATATATATATATATATATATATGATTACAGCTTAGTTTATTTGAAAACATAGATTATAGATTATTTAATAATTAATTTATTAAATAAGTGATTAATTTTATTTGGTATAGTTTTTTTAAAACAAATTATTGAATAAATTTTTGAAATTTAATTTTTTAGAAGTGATTATTATGTATTTTAACAGTTTGTACAATTTAAAAATAATTTATTAAATAAATTAAAATAACCAGAACTCTAAAATTATTATAATTTTTAAAAAATTATAATCACTTTTAGTAAGTAAAAGAAAACATGCACATAGATTAATTAGATTCGCAGATGATGTCGGCCAACTTGTTCCATTCCAATACTCTACGATAAAGCATATCTGACACTTTCGTTCTTATAAATGAAAATTAGTCTCCTTTATACATTTAATTAAAGAAAAATTATGTTTACGTTCTAAATTTCTCTCTATATACTCCATTCCAACGATCATTTTAACATTTAAGTGGATTTATTTGATCAGGGTTTTTTTTTTAATGCAACTTGTTGAAACATTTTTATTTTTGTTTTTTTTGGGGGGGGGATTTCGGGTGGTGGGGTGGGGCATAAGTGATTAGGATGGAGTGACCAATTTGTTAAAGGGCGGCACGTGTAGTGATAAATGTTGGGGTTTTGGCTGGGAAGGCTTGGCTGTCCTTTTAAAGCAGTAAACTGATATGAAGGAGAATTGGATATAATGACCATGGTGGAAGACTCCATTTTTAGGTGACGAAGCTTTTGCTGCCCCTTTGCATCATTAGTGCTGTACTTTAATTGGAAAAAAAAAAGAAAAAAGGAGAAACAAGGCATGCTATATAACTACGGAAGCGGTGCCAAATGGATCACGGATCTATTTTATTTATTATTATTTTTTGAAAATAAAAATTTGGGCAAGTAGAGCACGGATATCTTTTGGAAAGATGCTGAATTTTGGTGTATTGTGTTTTATGAGCTGCAGAAGTCTTGTGAACCATAAGGTTCTTTTTTTACACTCTTCGGTTTAGAAGTCTTTTCAATTGAATTTGCTTAGCAATTTACTTTTATTAATTAAAGAGTAAAAAGATATAATTTTTTTAATAATTATTATTTGTCATGAAAAGAGGGACCCACTGTGTCATTGTAGCTTAGAGAGTGACCAAAGTATTTGAGAGTTGTAGGGTTCGATTCCTTTCTTCCTGGCATCACACGTGGGCTGTTACATGGCGTACTCGCTCATTCAAGTTGTTTGTTATAGTGACACCAGCAGCAAGGCATAGTTAAATAGATTCTGATCAGGATTTGTTAACCGTAACTCTTGTTTGTATTATTAAAAACATGTTCTTGGTAACCCAAAATCTTATTTATTTATTTTTAAAATAGAAATTATGGTTTGTTGGTTGGATGTTGTTGTCTATTTTTGCTTAGGCGTCCTGAGATTAAATCAAATTAAAATTTATTTATATATTTGGAGGAGTTTCTTTTTAAGAGAAAGACGGTGATTAAGACTTTGCAACTGATACCTATTAGCCCGGCCGCTCACTGTGTATTAGGTTTGTTTTTTTTCAATTAAAATAAAGATAAGATTGATTAGCGGTGGCTTTCGTGACAGCTTTGTTTTTTTCATAATAATTGTACTAATCATTTGATCCTGCAAGTTTTATTATTTTTGTACCATGACTTTTATAAATAGTACTTGAAAAGAGAGTTGTGAGTTGCAAAGTTACGATTCGTTTATCCAAAGCAAACCCATTTATTGTTTTGAGTCTAAACTTATTCACAAAATGATATATTGAATATATCATTGAGTCGATTTTGAGTAGAATTGAACTTTAAATGTTCGTTTAATTGAATTAAATAAATTTTTAATAAGTGCAAACTGAACTATAAACAAGTCAAATATAAGTCCACTCGTAAAAATTTGACTTATGTGAGACCCTTACTTGAAAGTAACATGTTACCTAAACCCATAATCACTTTTTAGAACACACTTCTAGACGGCCTGTTATATTATGAGGACGGTGGTTAGTTTTAATTTGCGTAACATATCCGGAAAGAAGAAGAAGAAGAAGATTTGTCAATTAATAATAAGTTCAACTTGATGTGTAACACCAATGGACCATTATTGACAATACCAATGTTTTGGAAGCTCCAAAAATAGATTTTTTTGAATTTATTTTTTTTTGGTTGTGGATGATTCCTCATTGTCATGTAGATGAAGGCATGGGTAGCTGAAATTAACCGGATTAAGTCCCACGCGACCATCTGTTTGGGTTCGTATCATTCTCAATTTGGATGTTGACGAGCAAACAAGGACACCATTTTTGGGGGAGAAGCTTTTAATCTCAGAATCTGTCATTTTTAGCATGTGAAGAAAAGAACAAGGAGGAGAGACAAAGGAAGCAAAACATACTTTACAGCTAGCAACAGTCATTGCCTTGAGATTTTTTTAATTTATATATATATATATATATATATATATATATATATGTGTGTGTGTGTGTGTAAACTTTTAAAAAAGAAAAATTGAGATGAAGAGGGACCATTTATATTTATATATGGCCATCCCCAACTTGATTTGTTCTTCACTAGAAACATAACTATGTCCATCACAGGCCGGGACTACTATTCACAATTCCTTTCTCTTCCCCACCCCAAGAAGGTTTCTACCTAGTACCTACTATTGAGAACCAAGTAAAATACTTCAATTAAACTTCTACAAAAATAGAAAGATGAATCCCCTCCCTTAATTGTCCACTGCAACTATTTTATCCATAACATGTCATGCAAGATTTTCATAAGATGATAAATGTTGTTGAATCATCCTGACTCAATTGGTAATTAGTGGGGATTAAGCCATCAAAGTTCGGGTGTAAATGAGCTTTGTATTGATTTGTTCAACTAGTTGAACTATTGAATTGAGCGGAGATTAAATATCGAGCTCGAATAGTTAATTTTTGAAGTGATTTATTATAATAATTAATTTTAAAAAATAATTCGAAAAGGTCAATATAATCTACTGAATTTAAAAATATGTTTATGTTTTTATGGTCCCGAGCGAGCCCGAATTGAGTTTAAACAATTTGATTTGTTTTAAAATCCAATTCAAATCAATATGCTTTATTTATCTGAACATGTCACCAGTTTATAGGCCTTAGTTTTACTTATCTGACTGATGCTACTACTACCATAATAGCTGTAACGGTTGTTGGCTAGGAAAACAAGGTAAGTGCTTTAGCCATTTTTCTGTACACTAACCGGTAAAAAGCCCCACCGGAAAATTAAATGTTCCATGTCCTTCTTCTCCGAGGTACTGATTTTTAGTACTGCTTCAGCAAACCAGGTACATAATAGAATCACCGCAGGCCAAACAATACTTCCGTCAGATTAAAGACAGTAGAGGGTGAAGCTGATATTTCTGTAGCTGCATATCGGTAATTGGGCCGCTGCTTAAATGTGCGGATTGCGACTGTGAATTGTTCTCAAGTTGAAAGCACCATTGTTGTCTAGTATTCTGTAGTCAATTTTGATTTGTTGCGATTCTAACAATATGCATTATTAGCGCGTGCTATTAATTGTGGACCATGCGGGTTTCTATCAGTAAAACGAGCCAAACTGTTTAAGATCTATCCGGTTTCACTCGGTTAAAAGTTCAATTTAAATGTTAACAAACATAATATAAAAGACATTATTTGAGTATAACATGGACACATTTTAAATTTGAAGCAATTCTTTTGAAAACTTCAAATTATTTAGAATCGCACTCAACTCGCTCGTACTTGATGTTTTAAATTTAATAAACTATAGGAACGAAATAAAAGCAAATCAATATTCAGTTCGACTCGACTTTTTTATGTGTGAGAAATAAACGTTATTACATCCGTCCACAAATAATTTTACAATTATTAAAAATATATTTCTTTGCATATTTACGCCTATAAAAACATATGCTGACTCATTTTGTGAAGATATAAAAATATTGGTGTATATCTTATACTTCAATTATTAAAAACGTAGTAGACTCCTTTAGTGAAGATATAAAAATATTGAGAAATAGAAGTTCTCCCGCCAAAGTTACCCCCACGCATACTTAGCAATCGCATAAATTTTTTTTGGTGAGATAATTATGTCAGAAAATATGATGACACCAATATTGCTAGAATGGTTAATAAGTGCTGTTAGACAAAGTGAAATATATGGGGGAGAAGTGAACCAAGACACAGTTCAAAATGAATACTTAATAGAATAAACTACATTTGATCCATTAAGTTTCATTACAATGAAAACCACTACAAAGATAAGAAGAAGATTACAAGTGCTTATAAGTAGCACTCCCAGTTTAAAAGAAGAAAAGAAGAAAAACATACTAAAAAGCAGAATACAGAACTAAATGAAGTCGAGACACTTCAAACTTGTCGAATGGCCACAGAAGCAATATTAAGAATCAAGGAAACTGAAACCTCATGAAGTTCTGCGTGCCTGACGGAGGGTTGATATAAACGCAGAGCAAAGAAACCACAATGCAGATCAACATAGACCATAGATACACTATGGTTGGAATCTTCCCCCTCCTCCCCATCAGCCCCTTCGCAAATGGATAAAGATGAGACAGCACCCAGAAACTGAAGAACACACCTCCAAGCAGCTTGCTCCACTCCGGGAACGGACTGTACATTGTCCTGAATACCCCCACAGCAATCGCAGCCATGTTCAGCAAAATGATGGTGACTGGTGGAATCATCAGGACAGAAAATTTGAACTCGTATAGCTCTGCAAACTCGTCTTCCCCGTCTTCTGGAGCTGCTGATTTTGATGTCAATGTGAATGAGATATCGACACCTGCTATGACTTTCAGTAGTCCATGGATCACGGCTGCTGGATGAGCACTGGTCCCACCAATCAGCCAAAACTGCTCGTTTCTCCACCAATCATGGAGGGTTATTCCTGACCATCGGATCTCAAGAAGTGCTAACATGCACAGGGTGAGTGTAATTGCCAACAAGAAGGTTAGGAAAGTCACACTGAGGGACTGAACAATGAACTTCCCAGTGAATAGCGAAATTGCCGGCAGAACGCAATACACAATCAAGAAAATAGACGTGAAAGGATACATTCCCACGTTAAAGTAAGCTACCCTTTGGAGAAATTTCATTCGCCGGCTTGCAAAAAGCGCATTGTTCTTGGAAAAGAATATTTCGACAGAACCAGTTGCCCACCGGAGGACTTGGATGAGTCTATCTGTCAGATTAATGGGAGCTGTCCCACGAAAAGCGTCTCGTTTTGTGACACAGTAAACTGATCTCCATCCTCTATTGTGCATTCTATAACCTGTCACAACATCTTCAGTTATAGAACCATAAATCCAACCAACCCTTTTGCCCCATTCAGTTTTATCCTCATAGAAACATGTTATAACCCTAATTGCCTCCTTTATAGCCGCAGGGTCTACAGGTTCGCGCTGAACGGCTAAAGAACCAGATGGCCTGCCCTGGCTGCCTTTGCCTCTAAAATTATGAAGCAGCCTGCCTCCAAATTCAGCTACACCAATAGAATCCATCAAATAAGTCGAATCTCCAAATCGTTCGGGAATTAAAGACCTAGCAACTTCATCACCAGGATTCTGATCTTCAATGATAGGTAAAATCATTTCATCGTCTTCTTTTTTTAACCGCTTTTTATTTCTCAAAGAAAATTTGATTTTTCTTCTACCAAACCATCCAATGTGCTCTGTGGCTCTAGGAGGGCTAAATCCGTAAAGAGCAATTCTCCGGAAAATGCAGCCTGTCCCAACATACATTGGCCCTTGTAGTCCATCTAGGGCTCTCATGCTCACATCAAAGAACACTGTGTTGTGATTTGCATACCGATCATTTGGATCAATCCCCTCAAATCTTTGTGGGAACTGAACATAACAGATCTTATCGCCACCTCTGTCAAGCATAAAGCACATTCCTTCCCTTAGAGCTAAGGAATTGTAGATGTAATGGTCACAATCAAGATTGAGAATAAATGGCCCATTGGACATAATTGCACTAGCGCGAACTAGAGCATTCATGGCTCCAGCTTTCTTGTTGTGATCAAAAGTAGGACGCTTCTCACGCGACACATAAACCAGCATTGGCAATCTTGTATCAACATCTGTTGTGTCAATTAGGTTTTCCCCCTCATCTTCTGTCCCAAAAACAGGTTCAGGCTTTGGTGGAACTAACATCATCTGCACAAAGAACCAGGATGCTTAGCACTACATAATAAATCCAAACTTACTCCGTTCCACAAAGAGATTCTATTTGTAACTGTAGCGCAAAAGGAGTTCCATTTTGACACTACGTCCTCATGTTTGTGTTTAACTGAATAATTTCACTATAATGCAAACATAATTTACTAAACGTTAAATACATTCAAGGCGAGGTGAACAAGGGACAAATTTAACAAATGGGACTCTTTTTTGTGGAACAAACTATAATTAATATCCAAATTAAGTCAGTTTCAAGATAAACTGTAATACATATCCAAGGGAGATAATTACCTGAATTATACCCTCGTGATCCCCCTTTGAGTGCCCTTCCTCTGCTGATGACCAAGTTCCATGCCATTGTTTTCCATCAGACATATAAGTAGCCTTGGAAACCTTGATTGTATCCGAAAAATTTCCCCCATTTCCCATCTGTTCTTTCTTTGCTTTCATCTCGGCATGTGCATTACAAGCATCTGATCTTCGCCTTATGGATTCCGGCAAAGCATTTATTCTCACCTTGAACTCATCATATTCTCTTTTCACCCTTCTCCTTTCTCTAACAAAATCAATCCTAACTTTGTTCTTGAGGGGATCACGCTTCTGTGAAAAATATGCCTCAGGATTTCTTGGTTCTATGCTGTGTTTCCTACAAAATGGGACCCATGTTCTTCCAAAGCTTGCAGCTTCTGCTAGAGCTTCAAATGTTATCAAAGAACCCCCGTCATCTGACAAGTAACAAGCCAGTTTTTCTACAGGATAATCAACGGCTAGGATTGAAAGGATTGTATTGGCAGTGACAAGAGGTGGTTCTTTTTCAGGGTCAGCTGTTGAAACAAATATGTCTATTCCTGGAAGGTCAGATAATCCTTTACCAAGGGGGTTTTGGTCTGGGGATTCATACCTATCTTTGAGAACGGAGAGGTCAGTTAATCTGTTTACAGGGCAGATTTTTGGAAGCTGATCAAGTAACCAAGATATTGCAAACCAAACTTCACAAACAACAGACATTAACCATAACCACATGGCTTCATGATTAGGGTGGGAGATTCTCCATATCAGAAAGCAAACGAGAGCAGCCAGACGCAATACCATAAGCAATCTACATACAAAAATGCAAAAATTTAGGATTTAGAATTGGAATGGCTACTAATTTTTATCAATGAATCTTAGGAAAAACATGCATCACTACTATAGTAAACTAGAAGAGTGTTTTTAAATACAAGATTGACGAAGTTAAATTACTTACCAGTCCAAACCAAACTTATATTGTGATACAATTTCCTCAAATAAAATATCACAGTTTCATTGTTGTGACACCACTGCTAACTAAGCAATCATTATATTCAGGGTAAATATGTACAAAGGAAACCATTCATAGTCGTACACAATCAAATTTCAAACCAAATTTAAAACTTAGAATTGCACAGAAAATTTTCACCCATTTATGATCTATACAGTCATACACAAACAAACTATGTCCTCAATACTTGAAGTCCACATCAATATGAATTTAAAAATGAATTAAACTGAAGTAACATAACTCAGTTTAGCTCTTTACCTGTATGGACTGATAATAGCAGCAGAAATCCCAACCTTCCTTGTCAAAGGCCTATTTCTTCTGGCATTAAACTTGGGAGGATTCTCGTACGCATCATCCCCTCTCCCAAATTCATACCCCTCTCTAGGCCACACTGCATTTCCAAACCCATAAGTCCCATTAGTCTCAAACAACCACCTAGTATGATCAAATTCTTGATTTGGTGCCTTAAAAGATTGCACAAGCGAGAAATTGAAATTCTTATCCAACCTAACCCCTCTACTTCTTGGAAGCGAATTCGCCTTATCCTTCGCCTCAGAACTCTCCTCCTCCCTCTCATAATCACTAGCCTCATCCTTAAATGGCTCCTTACACCCAGGGCAAAACCCTACACCACTCCCATTAATACACTCCAAGAAACACTCTCTGCAAATTCTGAACCCACATTCACACAGATTATGATTTTTCTTGGAAACCCCATCAAGCAATTTCTCATCACAACCGTCCATTGCACATAATTTCTTCGATTTCTCATTTGGGTTTCTGTTCTCTTCCCCCCATTTGGACATTACCACATGAGCCTTAGTCTCCGAATTAAATCCACCCGTGTAAACAGTGTCCCTAATGAAATTCTCATTAAGGTTTCTCTTCTCTTCTTGATCAGGGCTAATTTGTGAGGTTTCTGGAAAGATCCGGTGATCGGGTGTTGACGGAATGTGAACTGTGTAAGCTACAAATTCATCTGCACTGTCTTTAGAAAGAGACAGAAACCTTCCACCGCCGGAAGACCGGCGGTTTCCGCAGCTTGATTGGGGAGAATTCGGGTTATTTGTTACGGAGAGGCGTCGGGTTGGACTTGTTAGCCCGACATTGCGGAAGCCGTTGGAAGATGAGACTGTAATAGTCACCGGAGATGATGAAGATGGAGACTCGTAAGCCATTAGAACCATCTTCCCATATAATTTCTGAACAAGAATCTAATAATAATGGGACAACAATGGAAACCCAGAAGGAGAAAATGAATAAAAGAACAGAGATGAACGGTGTTTGTCTGTAAAGGTTTCAATTTGAATTTTGTGGATTTGAATTGAGGAGAATAGTGGTTTGAAGGGTTATATAACGGTACAGAAATCTTGGCCGTTGGTTGAGATGAATCTGACGGTTGCGTACTAAGACTCAAACGGTCTGATTATCTAATGTTTTCTTAGTGGGGCCCACAAGATATAAAGTCGAAAGAGCTTTGCGAGTTTGCTTTCCATTTATAACGGTCGAATTAATAGAAGCATATCTGACTTTGTTTGATCTGTTCACGTTAAGTGTCATTAAGGAATCGTTTAAGCAAGGATATCTTATCATTAAAAGGGAGCTCAAAAGTTTATTCCTTTAAAATCGCTCTTAGTATTTATCTTGAACCCCGATAGAAAATCAGGTTAAAATTTAACAAAAGTCAAAATTAGATACTCTTAAAAAATGGCTTTTGGTATTTGCCATAAACCAGAGAGAAAATCATATTAGAATAAAACAAATGCCAAAATTAGATATATTTAAAAAAAAAAATGATAGTTTGCATGAACAAATATTTTATTATAGTTTTTTATATAAAAATATTTATTTAAAGCTGATATAAAATTTCACCTATATTTATAATAAAATCGTAATATTTTTATAGTATAAATAAAAACTTAATTCTACTTTTAAAACTTATCATAAAATAATAAATATTTTTAATTTTGAAACAAAGTCAGTAATTTAATTTATTTTCATTCATATATTGGCAATATTTTTATCGAGTTTAAAATAAAATTCGCTTAAGGCTCGTTTAATTATCGAGTGGAGCGCAAATACGAATCGAACTCGAGTAGCTTGAAGTTTTCAAGTGAGTTATACCAAATATCAATAAAAATAATAATTTAATAAGTCTCGAATAATCAACTTAAACTTTAAAATATATTCATGTTCTATTTATTAATATTTTCAATTGAACTCAAATTAAAGTTTTAGCCGAACTTATCTGAATCGAATTAGAATAACCTGATTCTATTTACGAAATTTTTTTTTTTTTGTGTGTGGGGGATAAATTAACAATATGTTAGAAAAATAAATAGAGCACAAAACAGTGGAAAACCCCATAAACATCTTTAGCTAACGCATCAAAGGACAGACCCAAAGATGCCAAAGCAAAGAACATTGAGGTAAAGCCAACCGACTAAACTGAAAAGCAAAAGTAAGAACCAAAATACAAATTATAGCTCCCAGTCTTACTAAAGGGTAACTTCTTTACTAGTACATCAAAGCATGTTCCATGTCAAATCCATAATTCTTGTTATTTTTTTT
>JAUMHB010066280.1:0-15500 GCA_032359685.1 Pittosporum tobira | reverse complement strand
AGTGGGCCTAGATTATTGAAGGAGTCTGGCGTTCCTTGCATATGTTGACGACACGTTCTACTGTCTTATGCACGTAAGTAAAATGTTGATTATCTATTACCAAATTATATGTTCCTTGTTGGCTACTGCCACAATGAGAGACCTTGCCTCGAAGATGGTCTCGGGGCGTCGTATGGCCTTGCGAACTCTAAGGTCGTGACGACATGGTATCATAGTGGAATTCAATCCCACGTGCTTAGCCAAACTAGGGTGGAGGTAGAAGAAAATACGAAAGAAGGCCAAGCTTCTCAAAGAGGAGGAGCCTCAACGCTAGGGGACCTTGACAAATGAGAAGTACCTACTATTTTATTTGGGTGGACACGTGCACTGAGCGATCTTGGGAAGACTGTGGCAGCGAAGAGTTCACAGGGACCTCAATGGGGATGGCAATCAATCATCAATTCACACGGACAAACATCATAGGCCGTTGTGTTCTGTTCGGATTGGGCGAGCGCAAAAACACCACTAGGACCGGCTTACAGGCGTATGACGCACCATGCGAGGCCTGTAATGGGGGGCATGGAGGGCATGGGCGTGGAACGTAACAACTGAATGGTGCGAGTAATGCAAGGAAGCGCTCGAACGACCTCTGCAACGAGGGCGTTGCAAAATTGGGTGTGGGAGAATGTCACAGACCGTTTTCCCAAACACATTTTAGTGGGGCCTAGATCATTGTGGGAGCCGGCGTTCCTTGCATATGTGCTGACAATGCGTTCTACTGTCTTATGCAGGTGGGCAAAATGTTGATTATCTATTGTCAAATTATATGTTCTTTGTTGGCTGCCACAATGAGAGGGCTTGCCTCGAGCCTCGAAGATGGTCCTGGGCATCGCATGGCCTTGCAAACTCTAAGGTCGTGACATGAGGCATCATTTAGAACCTATATAATGCAATTTTCTAGCCTTCAGTCTATTAAACCAAACTTGCTTACAAACTCCATAAGTGAATACATTCTTCTGATTCTGCAATCACATTCTAATAAAACAACACAAAACAAGGAAGAACCATACCAAGTCACCAAATTCATCATCATCTTCCAATTTGGATTTATTTTCATGCAAGTTCATCTCTAAGTCAAGTCCATCCTGTCCCTACACCACAAAATTGAGGGGTAAAAATGATCAATAAAACCAACATGTAATTGTAGCTGAGTATCACAATTCATCGTCCATAATATGATACCAGAACATATCGCATGTGACATTTTGTAAGAGGTCAACAGAAAGCATGCAGAATGGATTTGCAAATTCAAGAAATATGACAGAGCAAAATGAAATTGTGTGCGTTTTGATGTTTGTTGAGTTTGAATGATGCACAAACCTCTTTCTGCTGACGTAAGCGTTTCAAATAAGTGGACTGCTTCTTCCGAAGCTCCACCGAAATGTTCTGAAGGTCTGTAGCAAGAGAACGCTGTTTAAAACAATTAAAAGTCAGGCAATCCATCCTATCTGTATAGGCTTTAACAATTAAAAGACTAATAAACCACAAAAAAAAAATTGAATCATTCCTCAAAAATATGATGACGAATTGCGATGCGATTTGAAATTTTATAAAGAAAAAACATAACAGCCTTACCTGCACATTTTTCCTAATATTTGAATCCTCAGAAGGCCCACCTGCAGAAAGTTTCTTTAACTTCTTCTCTGACTTTCTCAATAAAGTTGTAACCTCATGCGTTAGAGCCTCTATAATATGTTGATCTTCTTTCCCATCTCCAAAAGAAGGTGTTAAAGCCTTTGCGTGAGCCTTTGCTAACTCTGCCATTTTTACTCGAGCTTGCTGTATGTTGGCAGCAACTTCTTCAGAAACATCCACCCAGTCTGGAGGTAGGCCTATGGTAAATGCATCCATATTGCTGAAGGAATAATGATTTCAAGAAACTAAGAGTTTTTTATGGAACGTTCTACTACTCCAAAAAAAAAGAAGAGATTGAAGAGTTTTGCAACTTGAAACTGCATATAGGTTCAACTACAACTATCCATGAGGACGTGGACATTTGAAGGGAGGGAATTTCTCAAACCTGGGGTCATTTAGTAAAGTTAGTTTGTCAATAGTTTCTAAAACTGGAAAGGAACATGCGAGCAGTTACAAAATATACGGTGTAGGACAAAGAAATTTATTGTTAGCTTAGAGCCTAATTGGGGTATCTTATGAAGTCGTCGTATTTGACATGCTTATAAAATATTGATATCTGATTGAGAGACATCCTTGCAAAGCTCTTTTGTCACTGCTTCCCGATTTCAGCCTATGCTTCGTCCCCCCACCTAACTATTTCTTTCTTAATCTCTTTTGGGTCTGGTAGGAATTTAGTCCTGGCCAAATATGTGTATTCAAATGGACTGATCTGCGCACTCAGCTTTCTTTAGGCATAAGACTAACATACTAAAGTTATTCATAGAACATGTGCTTATTAGTTCTGTGCTTAGTCGGGCTCTAAAATGAAGTACTTGAGATTGTCAATCACAAAATCCCAGATAGAGAATGTTACTAAATACAGATCAATGATGACAAATCAAGCCTGACGGAAAACAAAATGAAAAAAATTCATCACAGAAAATATTTGATTCACTATCCAATCCAAGAATCTGGTAACATAAGTAAGAGAGAAAAGAGGGTGAGAGAGCAGGAGAAAGAGAGTACACTTGTTGTAAAATGATGCAGTCCATTCTCGACATAACTTTACGATAGAATGAGATGGGCAGAGAAAGAAAGAAACATGAAACAAATAAATGACGCATTTATACTTTTCCATCCCCTACCATATCTGGTCAACTTTTCAGAGATTAAATTTCCAGCCTTTTTGCCTTTCCTATATGAAGTAGTGAGAAATCATAATTCCTTCAACCTTCCAACCTTAACGAGCCAATAAGAAAGATCATGGAAATTACTTGAATTACTTATTTAGTTATTGAGCACAATTCAAAAGATTAAGTTCAATACAAGAACATATCTGTGTCCTATGAAATAAAACATACCCAAAAACTTTAATTCCCAACTTCATCGCCTTCTCCTTTTAAAAAAAATTTAATTCCCAACTCCATCGCCTTCAAAAGAACACAACTAACTTTTCACCAAATTTCACCATTCTAAATTAAACAACACAAGGAATCTAGATAGTTCAAACCTAAATGGGTGTAAAATTTGAACTAATCTTCTCTGAACTTCCTTCTCAAGCAAATTTAAACCTAACTCATAGAAGTAACTCAGACTCTAAATAAGTAATCAATTCATATACAATTTCAATTGCAGTATAAAATTAAGTGTTCTAAAACCAAATCTACCTGGAAGGGCCAGGATCGTCAGTGCTGAGAGGAGCGTAAGACCGATGGGAACGACCACCAAAAGATATAGGAGACATTTCAATCACAGGACCGCCAAAAGTGGACGAAGAAGTCACCGGAACACGATTGTTATTCAATGTGGTTCTGTAATTTCTGAACAGGCTGGTCCGATTTCTGGTAGCCATATCCCAAAAAATGGATCGAATTGGAGTTGAATATACTTCGAGTTTTCAATTTGAGAACGAGATTCACAAACCGTTGATTTTACTAAAAAATGTTAGACGAGGGCTTTGAGATGGCCGGAAATTGGCGAAGAGGCGTACGAGATGACTTCTAACCACGGATTGGTTATTTTCCCCCTGAATTAAGCAACGGGAGTTTCGTTTACCAGTCGTCGTTTAAAGCTCCGGCGGCTTACGCGTGTCCAAAAATTTATTGTTTTTTTTTTTGTGGCAACCGCAATATAGAAATTGTATACTGTAATAAAATAATTTTTTTTTGTAAAATAATAAAAAATAATAATAAAATAACACCGTTTTGTGAAAATAGAGAAGCATTTCGAGTCATGGAGTTTGAGAGCACGGTGAACCAACGCTAGAAATTTAAATATGGGAATGAAAATAGTACCCCTTTACACTTAGATATATTCCTTCCTTTTTTAAAAAGAAGATTAAAAATATAATTTTTTATTTTAAAATAAAAGATTAATTTTTTTGTTTTATTATAAAATTACAAAAAAATATTTTTTTAATGATTAAAATAGTCTTTTTTTTTGTTTGATCCATTTTAAAGTAAAAAAATCACTTAAATCTTATTCTCTTATTAATTACAAGTTTCTTTAATTTTCGTATTTTAGACTGTTTGATCTTCCTTTTAGGGATAAATGTAGTATTATTTATTTTTACTTTCTTTTAAAAAAAATTAAATATATTTTTGGGTATCGTATTTTTAGTTTTACCCGGAAGCAAATGATGATGCGGTCATGCGGATGTGCTACTCTGATCCACTTTAAATTTTAGGGATAGAATTATAAATAAAAAATTATTTACAAATACTGTCAATTTTTTTAAAATACTTCTAATTTTAGAATAGGTCAAGTAATAAAATTTATAATCTATTAATTTATATTATAAAACTCAGGAGCAGATTCTCAGGAAAATATTTTATTATCCAAATAATAATTTAGACAATCTCATCTAATTGTCAAGTAAACCCATATCATCTATGTTACACAGCCAGCGAATTTAGTTAACCAGATATAAAACAGCACAGAACATTACTCCCTCCATTTCACAGAACAGTATCCCATTTGCCAAAAATTAAAAAAATAAAACAACAAATGGTTTTAGATAGCTAAAGCTGCTGTGGCCGAAGCTTCCGAATCAACCACTTCTTTCGAAATTTGAAATCCAAAGCCAAAAATGTCTTTGCTTTCTTTTCATCTTCCAGAAAATCACAGGCATCGAGCACGAGTTCTTCATCCATATCAGGTAAAGCCTGGATTGCTTCAATCACGCTCTCTATTGAAATCAAGTCATCTCCAGTTTTCCTCTTTTCTGCTAACGAAGAGACTGCACCAACCATCTCATTAATAGCACTTGCCATACCATCGTTTTTTCTCTTTGCTCTTTTAGAATGTGAAGAACTCGAAGGGTTTTCTAGCTGACGTTTGTTTGATTGATCAGCCACGTCACCGATCAAATCTTCACCATAAAAAGAAGCAGTAGGACATTGCAAACTGTTTGATAATTTATTGTAATTAGCTTCTGGAACTTCATCACCTTGGTCAAGATCTTCTTGGTCTGAAAGGCTGTCTCTTTCATTAATATTCACTTCTCTACATATCAAACACAAGTCCTTATAGTAAGGCACTGGTCTGGTCATGTATTGCCTCGCATCAGTATGTGCCTGCACACCATCAAAATCGAAAACATATGTGATTAATGCAAATTGAATAACATTATCATCATCAAAATTATATGAAAAACAATGATAATATAGTCATCTATAACATAATCCCGAAAAAGAAATAAATTTTTAAAAAAGTAAATAAACCATCTCACCCTTTCTCCTTGTTATAGATAATGGTAGCTCAAACAATCATTTGATTAACTAAAAAGGAAGAAGAAAGGATGATACAGTGCAATTAATAGTACATGAAAAGAAAAAACTAGCTGTTTTCGTAAGAATAAAATTCTAAGAACTTCAATGATATTCATACATCTATAACTATAGACAGCAAGGAGTGTTGAGCGTTTACATGTAAGCCACTAATTATGCTTGATTAACCTCATGCCATCAAAGAATTCATAGCCTAATCAAACAGAGAGAGTTGTATTTGGTAGTAGAACTTAACCAATCATGACTAAAGTAGCTATACGATGACAGATATATCATACTCTGCTCATTTCTAGAAAATGGTTAGCACAACTACAGATTCCCAGTGAACACCAATAACTTTAATGGGAAAATATGGACAATCTTTTCCAAAATGATTACCAAGAGAAATGGTTATGGTGATAAAGATACTCATTGATATGTAATTTTAAGTTTTTTCAGTTTGGTTTTAAACATGCGCCAATTGAGTGATACACACCTTGATATAATCTTGCCATACACAATCATCGGCGGTCACCATTTGTCGTGAATCATCCCAGACAAAGCCATCCAACTCCAGAAGATTCTTTATAACATTATATTGCCTCCTCAAAGTCTTATATCTATTTTTCAGAATATCAACATCATAGTTGAAGCCGAATCTAGCATTAAACGATGCAAGCATCTCCATCCACGCTTGCTTGTGGAACAAACCATCAATCTGGTTCCCTTTCTGCACATGGTCAAGCATAAGGTCAATGAAATAACGGTCCATTGGAGGTTGCCAATACGTCCGTGAACGAGTTCCGATCCTTAATCCTGTGTCTGTTGCAGGTTCAGGTGTGTCGCTGACCCTTCTTTTTGGGACAGAGACTGTGTAATCTTCATCAATACCAATTTCATGGAGGGCCTCCACAGCAGATTCATCAGCACCAATAGGCTGAGTAACTAGCACAGTTGGCAATGAATCTATCAACCTTTTACCTGTCTCCCCATCAAAAGGTGAAGCTGGAACCCCAACATCTTCCAGTAAACCACGCATTTCATATTCTGGTATTCCGGTATAAACTTTAGCGTTTTGGCTAGAAATGTCAACTTTCCCTTCAATGATTGTGTTTTTGTAAATCTCACAAAGATCACTGTAAAATGGGACAGTTTTAATTCTGTATGACCGAGCATCCGGGTGTACCTGCATATATAGCCTATAAGCCTTGAGTGGTATATACTTACAAAAACCATGAATTTCAACATTTTTAAGCACCAAACCTTAATATAATCATCCCAAACTTTATTATCAGCTGTCACCATTTGTCGGATTTCATCCCAGCTAAATCCTTTCTGTTCAAGGAGATTGTTTATAGCCTTGAACAGATTCCTCAATGTTTTGTGGCGATTCTTCAAGACGTCTTTTTCATATGGAAATCTGAATTTTGCATTGAACAATGAGGACATGTGCTTCCATGCTTGTTTGCTAAATAAGTGATCATCAATCCTTTTACCTTTCCTGACCTGCTCTAGCATGAGGTCAATAAAATAACGATCCATTTCTGGTGTCCAAATTGTCCTCAGGCGATCAGTGCCTCTTCGGCCTTGAACACCCATTCTTCCACATTTGAACAAACAAAAAAAGAATGATACAAGTCAACTTTCAGATAGACATAAAATAGTGACATGCTAAGGAACTCTCATGAAACATATATTGATTGATCAATGCATCTTTTTTTTTGTTAAGTATTGACCAATGCATCTTTCAACGAATACAACTTAATGATGAAGACAGGGACTGAAAATAAACTGTGGACAAAAGCGCATAGACCGATTAGCTTAGGTTAAGATTAAATACAACCATCCATCCATCCGGAAACATAGTTTTGGATGTTTTAGCTCCTAATATCAAAATAATTATTGGAAACATCTGTATTCTATTTCAGGGTACACCTACATAATTATTTGCAACATGGATAACAGGCAGAAGGAGGAAACTACTTTTCCTCCACATTTTATTTTCAGCTAAACCATATTTCTAGCTCAATTAAAATATTTGTGGCCTTTTTAATATATTAATTTGATGCTTTCATTCAAAACTTCATATTGTTTAGACTTTTGATACTATTATTATCTCAAAGTTCTTATCTTTTAATAGCAGGATTCCAAAGTCTTCAATTTTACAAATTAAGCCATAAAAAGTTAACCCCTCAACCCTTCTCTGATTTCCAATTACAGAAGAGATTACATTTCTTTTCTTTTTCTTTTTATTATTATTATTATTATCAAATTACAAGCCAGCCTTAGATTAAGACTCGAATGTTTGATACAGAACCGTCATATAAAATGATTGATTCATAAACAAAGATTGTTAATCGAACATCAGAGCCAGATTAAACAAAACAATCAACCATTATCGGATAAGAAAGCATAACAGACGAGCACAAAAATACACGTGAATGAAATATTAACTCTGGATGTGGAATTATCTCTGAGAGAAGGCATCAAACAACAATAAACCAAACGCACCTGAAGGGTTAAATACAGACTGTGACTGTGGAGAGCGGTTGTGGCGTGGCAGTGAGGTGGCAGGGTGGCGGGATTTGGATTTTCTGCAATATTAGGGATAAGGTTTTCCTGGATAAGGCAGAAACTGTTCTCTTGTAGAATACTGAACTAATCTAGATCATAACAAGACCCTATCCTTAAAATGGCCCATGGTTCGGTTTAATTTCTAAACTATGGGCCTAAGTAGGCCCATGCAGTTGGAGCTTTTCTGATTTGATTTTATCGAAGATTTTATAATATAAAGTTAATTAATAGAGTCATCAAATTTTAAATTAATATGATATTTTGATTTTGAAACAATAACAGTAATAAATACACCATCTATTCCAAAATTATAGATAGTTTTGAATTTTATAAGATTATGTTTGTGAAATCTTAAAATTCAAATTATGATAAATATTTGTTAAAATTTTAAAATTTCAATTTTTGTACATAGTTGTATTTTATATGTAATTTGCAACATTAACGTTGACATTAATTAAAATGAAATAACCTCACTTCTAATTTAAATTTTAAAATTTTATAAATGTATTGCATTAAAAGTTATAATTATATCTAATTTTAAAACGGGAGGATATTATACTGTTTCTATATGTATGGTTTATAATAATCATATTCACATATTCGATTTTTAATTCAGCCAAATATTGTAGTTTGAATAATGTTTCTTTTTAAAATTATTAATAAATGTGAGATTCATTTTGACATATATATATATATAATTACATTTTAATCATGCAATTTCCCCATATATTGTTTATAATTCCTCTTCAAATTATTCAAAAATATGAGATTTCTTTCCCCTTTAAAAATTCGTCTAAGACAAGTAGAGTTGCTCGTGGAATTATAAGGGACACTAGCAATGAATCCCACCAAGACGAAGCTCAATTGAAATAAACTTGCACTTCCAACGGAACATATGTTGAACCACAGCGTTAAACAACACGCCCATTTTGTTCGCTTTTGCTTGTCCTCCGGTCCAATCAAGGAAACACGCATAAAGATTATACAGTACAAACTTTCTGAACTCCTCATAAAATAGATAAATAAGTTGCCTCCAAAGTAAGATAGCCTACACTGTTTAACTTCTGGTATTAGTTTGTATACGCAAATTAAGAGTACAGATCATTCAAATTTTCGTCATCATCCAAGAACTAGTTTCTTCTCAGAGGATCGACTAAGAGAGCCATCGATTCTCCTAGTATACAGTTTGAGTTGCCCCTATGACACAGAATAAGTAAAGAAGAGGCTATTTGTATGCCCATTTAGTGCGTTTGATCAGAAAATAAGGCTTAAAACAACACTGCACAACATTCAACCAATGGGATTTGGTTGCAACGACAAGTTTTTCTCGCCAATATAGTTCTTAAACCGCCATAAACTTTTGCCCATCATATGGTAGATGGTTCACATCAGGAAGATTGGATGATCATCTCCATGGTGAGTAATGCGACCGGAAAAACTGGAAATCAGGGAGAACAACCTGCAATTCCTTTAGCCACTTGTTCGTAACTTCAAATAGTGACTTCTCCCTCTCGCATTCCTGGGGTCCGCAGGGAGTCAACATTGAACCTTTGTACTTGTACGAAGCAAGACCAATGACCGGGAGAGAAATTTTTGAAGATGCACCAGTCAAGCCATTGACCGTTCGACCACCGCTCGCACCATGTGGTTGACAGCTGTCTGTACCAGTCACAAAAGATTACCACAAATTAGATACGCAACGGAGATTTGCACTCCAGAAAGCATGTATTTTTGCTGTATACCATAAAGCAAAATATGTTGTACAGAGAAATGTGCTTACTAGAATTTGTGGACAATGGATGGATGGTTAAGAAGGACGCATCCAGATCCTTCAGGGTTGAGCCCATTGGTATTCTATAGATCGGATACCTGCAACAATATTCAAGTAATTAACGGAATGAAATCAATTATTCAAACAAGAGTAAAGAAAACTTGGCAAAAATAGGGAGTATGTTGTAGATTTGCATGAAAAAAGTATACCAAGCTATAGAAATCCAACTTGAAGGCAATAGATCACAGCTCCTGTACAAACTCAGTTCCGGAAATTGAGATTCAAGAATTTGAATCTGTTGGGGGGTGAAATGAGGATGCGCAACAAACAAGCATCAGTTTCTGGGCAAAGAAATATAATCAAGTGTCAATCAGAACACACTAATTTTAGGAGATGAGCTTTACCTTATCAGTCAATGGTTTCCGGAAATGTGGCTGTTCGTGTTCCATATATTCAAAAACAAGCAACCCAGATGAATTGCTAGTTTCACCTTCATCGCCACATTTATCCCTCAAAGAGAGACTGTTCAACCTCTGAGAGTTCAAGTTCACCATGTTTTGCTGATTCGATGAACCATCTCTAACATGTGTTATACGCGTATCCGCTTCATAGTCGCTGCTACCACCGCTACTGGTCCCTCTTGAAGACTCAGTGTCCCTATCCTCACCAGGCCGCCTGACAGAAAAGACCAGCAAATGTTTATGGCATTAATTTATTGGCTAAGAGGTCTTACTTTAGGTGAAAAAAGTTAGAAAAGCAGGAAGTATAAACAATATTTGGCACGTGCTCAGTATTAACTTCATATTAATGTGTCAAACCAGTAATTAATGCCACATAGGTTCTCAAAAGCAATGCAAGCAGGAATATATGTAATACCCCGTCCCACATAGGAAGATGTGGTAAAGTTTTGTCTGCTTAAAGGGCTTCAATCTACTACTAAGAGCACCACCATTTTATCATAAATTTTAAGTTGGGCCTGTGATGGGACTTCTCAGGAAAGAAAAGACTGGAAAAAGGAAAAAAATAAAAATTGGGCCCCTATTGGGCTAAAAGTGTCTCGGGACAGTGGATGACTTTTCGACTTGGGTTGGTACAATATATGTGGATTCATGTAACATGGGAAAGGCATTACATAGTCAAGTAATAAGCACCCAGGGAGTCAATGTTTAATACACAAACCACGAATCAAGACAGTGGCAGATATTCATGCTGAGTGTATTGTGTCTCCTGGGTCAACTGAGATTTTACAGAGGCACGATCAGCATGTTTCCCAGAATTTTGGTAATGTTATTTTCCAATAAATATGTTTCGCCTTACGGGGTTGGAACTATGACCTTTGATGTTATTCCTCAAGGCCTCTGCCATTTCTTCAACCCCTCACAGCAGAAATTTGGCAATGTTATTATGAAGTACTTGCCATAACACTAGGGGAATTCCAACATTAAGCAATTACAACAACATACAATATATCTTAAAGAAGATATGTTTTGATAAGTGATTTATGATAATGAAGATATGAGGACAACTAAAGGAGTTTCAGAAATGAATAGTCAATAAGCCACTAAATTCACAGGCTCCATTAGAATCCTTATCCCTACAACCCCTCAATACCTCCACCCCCGCCCACTCTCTTCTCCCCAGTTCAACGCAATTTATAGTTACTTTACACACAGGTTCAAGGAACACCAGCATGATGCTGCATTGAGGCTCATTACGGTAAGGAAGAGCTTCATCAAGAGTTGCAACGCCGAATCATGTCATAACAAACCTTTATCACTAGAGACCTACTGATTTTTAAAAAGAAAAACGGCACCAAAAGGTTTTAAGATTTCACGTGACAGTCTCTAAATTTAGAGACTTCACTCTAATTTTGTGTTACTGTTAAAAGAACTCTAACCATATGTTCAGAATATCTACCAAGAACTTCTTAGGTGCTTACTCTAAATATATCCATAATAACTACCCAAGCATCATACCAGTTTCCATCCTAAACTATTTGAATTTCGATTTAAGTTTCTCCCTCCCACCAAAAGCTTACAGTGGCCAAAAACATATACGTCCCAAAGATAACTATACAAACAAAGTGAGCCTTAAGAGAAAATGCATTAGCTATTTACAACCAGTTATCAGGTTTCATATGATGACCTTTTTGTCCTCGTTCTATTGAGGAAAACGAGGGTGTGAGGCTTGGACATGGCCTCAAAGATGAAACAGATTTTTATAAAAATTAATGTAGCTAAACGATGCCCAAATCTAAGAACTAATCGTATATGATAAGTAAAGTAAATAACTGACCAGCAAAAATATAAAACAAGTAGAGTAAAAAGAGACATAGCCACTACATGTAGACCCTAGGTAGTACATATGAAACTGACTTAGGAAATGGGATCTCACAGAGCAATAATGAGTGAACCACATTTTAAATACTTATTCACAGATGCTTCATAAGAAGTCATAATTGGTTGATAACTTGTCTTCATCACAAACATTAGCAATCAAATTTCTCAACTTGTGACCTAAATGCAAATTACTAAGATCTTACAAGGAGCACAACAAACTTCCCTTTGGGAGTTAGAGGTCATTTGCTTCATAAAGAACAAGAACTGTACATTGAAATAGATCGCTCAATCCAAATAGAAACAGCAAAGATGTGTCCACTGAAAATAGCCATCAATATCCTACATAATATGGCTAGTGCCAACACATTATATAGTAACTAGCGTGACCTGTCACGCATATGCGCGGTCCAATCTCCCTTTGTTTCTTCTCTCTTTCCATTATTTCAGTGGCCCACATGAATAATTAGCTGTTAAAATCAAACACATGTCATAATAGAAAAGTTCTACTAAAAATCCCGTTTTGTTATATAATAGAATAGATTATATAGTAATAAAGCAAAAAAAAAAAGGTGGCCTGATGCATACCGAAGTGATTCCAGAATCCAAATAGCACGAACAAAATGTGACGATATTTTAAGTTATAACATCAATGTTTCACTACACTAACTTGCTCAAGAGATGTTTCCACAATGCCTTATGTCGCTTAAGAAACTAGATAACAAAGGTCATACCCAGCGCACAAGCTCAATACACTAACTTGCTCAAGTGATGTTTCCACAATGCCTTACGTCGTTTAAGAAACTAGATAAACAAAGGTCGCACCCATTGCACAAGGCTTCCGCAAATAGCAAGGGTCAGGGGAAGGTTAGATGTACACAGCCTTAGTGACCAAGCTTTCAACAAGTGAGCACTTGACCATTGCGCCAAACATTACCTTATAAGAAACTAGATACGTAAAAAAAATTAAAATAAATTAAAAAAAAAAAGAGAGAGATAGAAATTTAAGTTAACCAAAATCCATTACATAACGAGTAGGGCACAAACTCGCGCCAGCTATGCTGTTTTTAATGTTATTCTATATAAATAGAAGTAGTCGCATGCTAAATCATACCCATATTTCATTAACCCTAGAAAGTTATCTAACAGGTAAGTGTCCACAGACAATGTGGATTATTGATGGGGACAGTAAATGCACAGACTGTTAGTGTCTAGAGTTAAAGAAAATAATGCCCCAGAAGAGCTGCTGTAATAAAGAGTGACCACATAATTAACACAGTTATATCATTGCATGACTCCTTGAAGTCCCTATTATCTTAAACCCTAGGTATATAAAGTTAGTTAACTGATACACCAGACGGGAAAATGTTAGTATTTAATATGGAGTACAATTATTCTCATTACATTTTTCCACTTAAGGCCTCAAAACCAGACATCTACTTAGGTTAAGAGAATTGCTTTAACAAGAGTTCCCTAAACACATCTTCTTTCTTCGTATCCTTCATTAAGGTGTGAATAACAAATAACACGCTGTATTCATGTCATGATGAACATTTATACTGCTAGAGTGCCTAGGAAAGGCTACACTAAATATATCTTGATTAGTTATAAACTAGTATCAGAGATTAGCAACATTACAACCGAACTTGAAACGAGGTTGACATCAGCAATGTGAAATATTGATGGGGACAGTAAATGCACAGAATGTTAGTGTATGCTAAATCATACCCATATCTCATTAACCCTAGAAAGTTATCTAACAGGTAAGTGTCCACAGACAATGTGAAATATTGATGGGGACAGTAAATGCACAGAATGTCAGTGCCTAGAGTTAAAGAAAACAATGCCCCAGAAGAGCTGCTGTAATAAAGAGTGACCACGTAATTAACACTGTTATATCATTGCATGACTCCTTGAAGACCCTAATATCTTAAACCCTAGGTGTATAAAGTTAGTTAACTGATACACCAGACGGGAAAATGTTAGTATTTAATATGGAGTACAATTATTATCATTACATTTTTCCAGTTAAGGCCCCAAAACCACACATCTACTTAGGTTAAGAGAATTTCTTTAACAAGAGTTCCCTAAACTCATCTTCATTCTTCGTATCCTTCATTAATGTGTGAATAACAAATAACACACTGTATTCATGTCATGATGAACATTTGTACTGCTAGAGTGCCTAGGAAAGGCTACACTAAATATATCTTGATTAGTTATAAACTAGTATCAAAGATTAGCAACATTACAACCGAACTTGAAACGAGGTTGACAACAGCAAAAGCAATTAGCACAACTAGAAACAAATTAAAAGGAAAAGTTCAACCAAATGCAATTAATTGGACCAAAGAACACACAACAGACTCACCTAATCTTTGAAGGGGGCTTATGCGGGTCAATGTATAACTGTATACCGGACAAGAACGGAACATAATACTGCTTTATTGAATCTTTCCCGTTCAACAAAAGCGGAACTTCTACACCATAAACACTCCATTGCTTCAAAGAAGCCCACAAATCCTCAAGTCTATAAAATGGACGCAGTCCCGCTTCCCGACTTCTCCATCCCCTTCCATTCACCTGTAACCCCCCAAAAGACATGAATTACCAACCACCCCACGTGTAATGGAAGAAATCAAACAAGTAAAAAAAAAACCAAATCTTACGCATTAATATAGTTAAAATAACCGATTCTACTTAAGTTCAGGGTTTTTAAGAATAAAAGCCCTAATTTTTTTGATACCTCGGAGCTATACTGGGCAGGAACAATGGGAGTGACAGAATTCACTAGACTATCCAAGTTAGTAGGCGAAGAAGAACAGGCTAAGGGCATTTTCGGCAATGTAGTCATCGAATCATCGCCGGAGTCGGTCCGATTCTCCGGTGCCGTCGCCATAACCTGATGATGCTGCAGCTGCTGCTGCTGCAATTGTTGTTGTACCAACAGCTGCTGGTGCCGCCTCATAGCCGGAGGATTATAAAATCGATCGCCGCCGTGGCTCCGCCGAACGGCGAAACCTCCAGTTCCAGCCATTAGTCTGATTATTAGAAATGGCTATCAATTGGTAACAGATCGTACGTTAGTTGGAGATTACGTGACTAATTAAGGTTTTAGAGGGTTTTGTAAAGTGTTGTTGCAGCTGAGAAGAGAAGGTCAGGAGGCACGAGGACTGTTGAGACTGTGGATTTGGGACGTTAGAAAATGAACATATAAATAGTCACGACTGACAGACGAAGAGAGAGTTACAGCTAGTCTTTCTTCATGAATTGACGCATGTACCCTTTTCGATTTTTGTTTTCTTTCTGTATTTTGGAATATTTTTACATCTTTTATATTATTTTATGAGGTGGTTATCGGACAAACATTCACGTAATTATTTTAATATTAATTAATAT